>JABUQX010020395.1:45000-50000 GCA_015478945.1 Trachelipus rathkii | reverse complement strand
AGGATTCGATTTAGAATCTGTTAAACAGATCCAGCAAGAACGTTGATGCAGAGGGGTGAATGTGATGGAGCGTTATGTACGAAATTAAGTCTGGACCAAGGGTACAGTCTTTGCTGCACGCCAGTGCAGTTTGATACTCTGCAACTGTGAAGAGACGGTTTCCTTGTTGAAAAGTCTGGCGGTTCAGTATTAATTCTCAAGTTATGAAAGGCTTTAGGATAACGGTAAGAGCTCGAGTAGTTAACAAAAATATATCCCAATGCATCTGCAGAAGCTTCAGGAGCAGAGATCGCATCGGTTATATCAGGCTTATAACAGAGGACTGTGGCTGAATAGTTTTAGGAGCTGCAAGATATTTTCTGTGCAACTTTCCACGCTGAATAAAGGGGAGTTGGGAAGTTGACAGTTGACATATAAGTTAGAAAGTATCGTTTACGAATTTGGCGATTAATTTGACGAGATCTCGACGAAGCAGCTTTAAAAATAATCTTGTTTGGGTGGTGCGGATCCTTTTTTGTTGTCTGTAGAGGTTTTTCTTCTCTCTGTTAGCTTGTGCGCATTCTCGGGATCACCAAAGAGTTGCCGTACGTCTACTTGTGGATGATCACGCAATTAAAGCTTCCACAGCTGTGATGATAACTTGTTGAAAGAAATTAAAGGCATCATCATTAGTTCGAAATTGCTTACTGAAGGGAGAAAGTGGGATAGCTGTGGCCTGATGAAAAGTAGTCCACTCTGCTAAGTCTAACATTGGGCTCTGTGCAGGCTTATTTAAGGCTATTATGTAGTGATTACTACCGTATATATAATCAAAGAGGGACCAAGTAAACGATCTATAAGTGAATGGGAGAAAAAAGAAGAAGAGTGTGAATTTAAACGTTCATATTGAGAGAATCCTGTGTTAAGGCATCACAAAGAAAATGGTGTTAAAAGATCTACAATGATCTTAGATTTAGGTGAGGTGACAGGTGAGCGAAAATTAAAGTCTTATAATATAACAATTGGAGTAGAAAGGTACTTAAAAAATCAGCTAAGTAGACCTTAGAAAACTCACTACTCGGAGTCAAGTAAATCGAGCAGGTAGCATGAATAAGTGCTGCCACTGCATGAAGCCTAGTTTTAAGAGAGACTGGAGAATAGGGAACAGATTTATGAATGAGAATTCCTGCACCTCCACTATCATTGTCACCTCTTTCAATACAGGTTAGTGACAATTTATATTACCACGGTTGAAAGTAGCGATGGCATAGTTGAAATTCCTGCAAACATATATACTTTGGTGTACATATATTTATTAGTTTAGCAGGTTCTTCAAAAATAGAGTAGTAGCCATGACAATTCCATTGAAGGAAGGTGAACATGCTATGTTGTTATAAATATTATGAGGATTGTCTTTTTCAGACAATTGTCTCGATGTGGCTATGGATGAATTTGGAAGTGGATTCAGATAGGGAGGAAAGGCTGAGATGTTGGTCTCGACGAAGAGGATCAAAAAATCTTGGTTGTAAGGAACAGTCTTTAAACAGAAATTTGAGTTGTAAGACCATTTTGGGGGAGAGTTTTCAGGGGTATTCGTAGAGGGGTTTCGAATGTGTGCGAGATAAGTTGAGTTTTACCAAGTTCATCTTATTGTGTGGACTTGGTTGGTCATTGGAAGAGCAACAAAAATGATCATGTTTAGGAATGGAAGCGATATAAGCATCTGTCAGGCAAGCTCTTTCAGAAATGGGTATAGAATATGTGCATGTTTCCATGGAAAACTTGCAAGTATTTGATACTGGAAAAGTGTCACTTTTTTTGTAAAGAAGTTGGAGTTCCGATATTGATATCCAATATATGATTCATTGAGTAACGGAGATCTGACGCTAGAGAATTTGTCAGTGAGTCATCAGTTTGGTAATTTTTGAAAACTAGACAATTTGTGTTAAGATGGGGAACCTCTGGGTCCCCTTTCGTTCCACCAACATATTTTGAACGCTTGGAGCGCTTGCGGTGATTGCCTTGAACGGTTTTCTACTCATCTCTCTCGGAAGCGCAAGAAGCAATATAGAGAGAGAAAGAGATAGGGAGAGAGATAGATAAATAAATAGATAGATAGATAGATAGATAGAGAGAGAGAGAGAGAGAGAGAGAGAGAGAGAGAGAGATAGAGAGAGAGAGTCATATCATCAGGCACTATTTGGGAACTATTATCCATTTCATCCGCTAAGGCGTAGAATCCTTTACGGAGTGGTGAAGTAGGAAATTCTTAAGAAGAGTTATAGGAGTATTCAGAAGAGCTGGAATAATCCTACAATCTGTCAGCGAGTTGATTAGTGGGGTTTTCAATAGTTGTGCTGGTTTGGGTACACTCTATTGAAGTCTCTGCCTTTTGTATCAGCAATAGACTTAATACGAGATCTTTTATGAGTTGCATATTTTAAATCTGGGGTCAGTTTGCTTTGCTTTAAAAATTCGGATGTTTTGCATTTTGGCGATTAATCTTAATCTTGGTGTTTAATCTTTTCTTTGTGATTACGAACATCTTTTAAGGAAATTGAGTAGCGGTGGAAGACAGATTGGGGGACTTAAATACAATTCTCTTATGTAAGTTTAAATAAATCATCGAAAGGGTAGGTATAAGACAGAGGGTCTTGGCAGGAAATGCTTTCCAAGTTTTGTATTAGAGAAACAAACTAAGTTTTATTGTTAGTTGGTTGAAAACTTAACTTCGGAGTAGGGTTGTTAATGGCGTTTTGAACGAGATTGGATTAATGACTGCTTTAGGATTATTTGATAAGTCGATAGTATGAATAATGCAGGTGGACAGGTTGCTGTTAGTCTTTGAATTTTGCTAAAATTTAGAGGAAGAACTCTGCTGAATTGGAGTTCTATTGGGGAATTAAGGGAAGGGTCCAATTTTAGCTCCGGACTGATTCCCCTTTAGCATTTATCTAAAAATGGACATAAAATTCTTAATTTTCAGCCAATTTTCAGCAAACTACAGCTTTTTCTTACATCTAAACCGTCGTTTTCGAGTGTTTTATGTGCCTGTAGTCATTGATTTGGTATTTTACTTTTTTGAAAACCGATGATTTTGATATTTGTCGATATTCCTCCTACAATTTTTTTCGAAATAATTTCAAATTGAACTATACAAAGATTGAACTATTATCTAAATTATGTTGGAATTGAATTTTGATATTTGACCCCGTATCTGAGCAATAGTCGATTTTGAAAACCTACTTTTATTGGATTTCAAATTGAAAAATTGCGATATTTTTTCAGTTTTTCTGATTTTAATGAAATTATCAGAACCTTTGCAGTTGGAGAAGATACACATTTTTTATTTAGAAGTTTTTTGTATATGAAGTAGTTTTGAATTTTTTCTTTGAACAAATTTTCAAGCATATTTTTTTTTATAAAAATTATTCCGAAAAAAAAAAAATTTTAGGTATGTAAATTTTTTTTCGAAGTAAACAAGATGCATCCAGCCAGACAATATACGCTTTGAAAATTTTATATTGACAGAATGAGTAAAAAGGAAATATTTCAATATTTCAGGTTTTCAAGAAAATTATTTTTGAGAACGTGAATTATTGAGATATTTTTTTTACACATCCTATCAACATCAAATTTTCATGGTGTAGATCAGTGGTGCCCAACCTTTAGTCTATCTCGAGCAACTTAAGAATTTAAAAATTTTAGGCGAGCCACACATAGGATGAAGACCACTAATAATCATTAATTTATTATTATTATTATTATTATTATATATATATATATATATATATATATATATATATATATATATATATATATATATATATATATATATATATATATATATATATATATATATATATATATATATATATATATATATATATATATATATATATATATATATGATGCCACCACTCAATCATGGGCAGGGCCCTTTTCAAAAGTAGGGGTAAAGGAGGCAACCCACCCAGTACTCTTGCCTAACGCAATTCCCTCAGGTGGACACAGACGCGGGACTTAAAGAGAGGAAGATTGAATTCTGCAGAAAAAATGGATGAAGGCAAGGAGTTCCACAAAACAGATTTGGCTGGAAAGAAGGACGCACCATAACGAGTAAACCTTGAGTCTCCAACATTCACACAATTCATGAGAGTACCCACCCTTGTGTTACGAGGGCGACATACAGGTGGAGGAATGTGAGAGGTTAATTCTCCTGGAGCAAGTTGTAATACTTATAGAAAAGAGACTGGGCACCAATATCACCTCGCAGATAAAGAGGGTCAGGGATGTCAGAATGTATTGGACAGTTTATTAGTCTCTTAGCCTTAGCCTCAACACTATCCACAAAAGGGGAGGGTGGAACTGATCCACCCCAAAATGATTAAACATATTCCACTGGGGCGAATAATCCTGATAACTGGAGTAACTGGAGCAGAAGAAAAAAATTCACGCAATCTGAACAGAATTCCCAGCTTCTTTGAGGCCATTTTAGCAACCGATTTGATATGAGGTCTCCAATACAATTCACTATTTATGTTCAGTCCAAGAATGTTTATGTTGTTTACAGGTGACACATTAGAGCCGTCGAAGGGGATAGGAAAGTTGGGAAGTGTTTTAGAGTGGGATATATGAAGAAGTTGAGCTTTTAAAGAGTTGAATCTCACAAGATTGCGGATAGCCCACTGAGAAATCCCGACCAGATCGGCAAGAATTGAATCGAAAACTGTAGACGAGAGGCATCTCTAGATGCAAACGAGGGAGCACATTTGAAATGAGTGGAGGAACGGATAGTTGAGTCATCAGTATAAGAGTGAACAGAGTTAGAAGTCCAACTAAGAAGATCGTTGATGAAAAATAAGAATAAAGTTGGAGATAAAACAGAACCCTGAGGAACACCACAATTAACAAGAAAGGAGAAAGAGGTTGCTCCATCAACAAGAGCTGAAATGGAACGATCTGAAAGAAAACCAGACAAGCGTAAGCAAAGCGAAGGAGGAAATCCAAAGGAAGGTAGC
>JABUQX010020395.1:2500-40000 GCA_015478945.1 Trachelipus rathkii | reverse complement strand
TGAGATTTTCAACGTACTGACTATAAAATTGCATGCGTTTGTATACATTTCTATACAATTTTTGTGATTTTTTTTAATTTTTAAAAATATACATTCTTTTATAATATTTAAGTGGGGAGAGTTGAATCACAATCAATTATTAGTAATCAAAGTTTGGTCTAAATTAGCCATAGCCGTGGTTACTATGATCAACGTCAAATTCTTTATAACATACTTGTTTTCATATATTTTCTATGTTTCTCTCTTCTTTTCCGTACTTTTACGTTCCTTTCATAATCCCCAAACACACGTCTCTTGTGTTAGATTCATGCTTTTATATAACTTCACCCTATATAATGCATTAATTCTAAATGATTATTTACCCTGATTAAATCTGTTTTATTCATTGTTCTGGTTTCTGATGCTTTAAGTGTTATTTTAGAAAGTTGTCTCCATTGAAATGGATCTGTGTGGCTCGAATTTTTTCGATAATACTTGTTCACCTAGGGATATCATTATGATAATACTCTTAAGGTTTATACCCTTATATAATATCTAATGAAAAACAAATAGTATGGATTAAGCAAAATGCTTTATATGTCTGTATTTCCAGCTCTAAAACCCTCTTATTCTATGTGTAATTTGGCAGTAAAGTTCATAGATTTTTTAACGATTACATGGAAATTTGGAGCGTCTCTGATCGTGCAGGGAGGACTGGACTGCATACCATTATCCGATAAATGAAATATCATTAATCAATAATCTAGTACACGCGATTTGGGGTTTTCTATCATCGTGTTTCTAAGAGTCGGGTCTGTTGCTCAGCGATGCCCTTTTGTCCATTGTGTGGGTAGTTTTCTGTGGGTCTGGGGGCGGTTTAAGGAGTAAGCTACTGTGTAGGTGGTCCTAAGCAGTGGAGAACGAGAATCATTACTATTTATCGGTTCAAAGCTATTCGTTCCACCATCTTTCCTTAACTATTTGCCTAATTTATTGAAGGTGGTTTTTGTGAATTATATTGTCTCATAACATTCGTCACGAATCAAAAATATATTTAAACTTGTCTTGTCAAAATACTGTATCAGTGTATTTCAATGGCCTTATACAAGCGGACCGACAGTAAGTGTGCTAATCTGTCTATTAAGGTTTGTGGCCAAAACTGCAGACACATTAGGCACTGCCAACCCACGATATGAAATTCTGAAGCTTGTATCCCTACTCCACTTTTTGACATGTAAAGTGCCTCAATCACTTATACTCTCGTTCTGAATTATAGGTGATCTATTTCTCGGCTGTTTTCGTATTCATTACTACTGAAACATTCCGGTGTAATGGACACATCAAAATACATTGTCTACTAAGAAAAAAGACATAGAGGTTAATTCGAATCTTTATTTCGCCATTCTACAGCCATATCAGTGAGCACACAACTGGATGACAATGAGGTTGACGCATGACCCAGGTCCGCGTGCTTCTCTGAGAGATTGCTCTAGTGAGGTCTTACCCTCATTTCCAAAATAAAATTATACTAGGTTAGTTGGCTTCACTATTGGTATGTAGTCCCGATAAGTACTCTCTTATCTGAGCGAAATAACCTTTCTAGAGTAAGAGATTTTCATCATTCTTATCGTCACATATTTCAAATAATATAGCTATTAATCTGCGAGTCAGTGCTTCTATGCTTCATCATTTTGCTATTTCAACGCGCTCGTCAACACAGTGAAATTGAAGAGGGTTTCTGAATATGTCGGGTAATTATTAATTATACGAATTTTTGTAACTGAATACTGTTCTGAAAATAATATTGAGAATAAATTTTTTGGTACCTATACACGTAATATATTTATCAAATTTAGTACTTTTATGTATACTATAAATAATATATATTATTAATAGTAATTGATAATGGTGTGTTGGTTTGTAGCTATTGTAGTATGATTATTATTGCTTTGATGAATTTGTTATTGCTTTATGTGGGAATTGAATACTTAGGTATTTATCATAAATTTTAAATATCAGGACTATATATTTATTTTATTGATAAAGTGTTAGGTTTGATTATTTTGATATTGAATTATATATTTGATTAGGATTTTAAAGGTTTTGTGTTATTATATGATCTTTTTTAGGATTGGTGGTGAGAGTGTAAATTGTAGGAGAGTATGTATTATGTTTTATATATTATTTTGTATAGGTGGATACATTAGGTATGTTAGTAAATTATAAATAAGAGTGATAGTTTGGGGATGTATGTTAGGTGTTGTGTATATTCGTATAGGTATATGTGATGAGTGATTTAGTTGTTGGAGGTCGAGAGATGTGGTTTAGTGATATAGTACGTGAGGCAGAGGATATATTTAGGTGTGAGTTATTTGGGAGTGCATGGGTGTGCTGTGAGCTGATTGAATTAGGTATGGGTGGCTAAATGGAGCAGTAGTTAGTATTTAAGTTAATGGGTTAAGATTGATTGGTGATGTTTTAGGGAGGTGAAATTATGGTTGGGAGAGATTATGGTTGTGGAGAAGTTGTGTAGATACTGTTTAGTTGTCTGATAGAGTTCTCCGATATTGCATGGATGGTCCTCGTCGTAGTCCCGCCTTAGCCTTATATTATAGTGGTATGCACTTTACTTGTAGTCGCACCTGTTATCGCTTGTGTGATTGTTTGCTTAATTTTCTACTCCCGTCGTGTAGAATTATAATAATAGTATGAGTGATTTAACTAGAATTCTGACATTCTTTCGATCGTTGCTTATGAATTGCAGTTAGTGGGTGATTATAATGTATGTAGTCGTTAATGTTGGAGGTGATTTATCTCTTGTCAACAGTTCATGTGCTGATTGTAAGATTGGATTAGTTTGGGTGCAGCTGCTACTATATATGTTATATTATATATAGGTGCAAATAGTTATACTAATATAATAATTGTACTAGAGAAATGGTTGAAGGTATTTAATTGGATGATTGTTATTTTTATCTGCAGTAGTTTGAGATTGTATGTCTTTAATTGTTATGTAGTTTGTATATGTATATTGTTGAGATAGAGGATATGATGTTATGTCTATGTGTGATAAATTAGTTATTGTTGTATATCCGAGTGTGGTAAGTGCTGTTAATAGTTTTGATGATAATGTATATATGAGAGTTAAGAGATGGTATATACTTTAGTGTAGAGTAAAGTAAGTTATAGCGTAGTAATAGTTTTATGGATATTAAATTGTGTGTGTATTCGAAGGCAGCTTCATGTGCTTGCTCGTATGATTGTCTATTTATGTATTTTCACACTATATAGGAGCAGATACTTGATATACGCTATCCTTCCCTATGTATTATACGGTTTATTCTGTCAGTGACGTTCTTGTTAGCTTCTATTAGGCAGCGTTTTTATTGTGATATTGAGGTTGAGTTTTGTAAAATCATTAGATGTCTCTATAGTTTAATAGTCTATGTTATTAATTATCTTTTTTTTTTCATGATATAACAGGTATTCTTGAGTATAAGTTTGATAGCTTTATCAATTTCATATTTATATTCAATATTTTGTATATTTTTATTTAGTTGTTAGCTTTTGTGCGTAAAATTGTCTATGTGCTTTTGCATTATGAATCTTATAATGTCTTTCTTGTTTATTCTTTGTTATTAACATTTTTTGTTTATTGTTTTAGTTATTTTTAGATTCGAGATGTGTTCTTTTGCTTTTTATAGTGGATTATATTAGATTTCTTCTGATCCTTATTGTTGTTGTGTTACGGAGTGTAGGTACTTAGTTGTGACTTGTCTGATGTTAGAGGTGTATTGTGGTTTTGGTGATAGATTATTTTTATTGATTATCATCTGTGATGTGATTAGTATGATTGTTGGGTTCTTGTTTTTTATTGTTAATATGATTGTTGATATTATTATGTATAAATAGTAGATGATGAGGTTGTGTGTTTATATGTGATAGATGTGTGATGTATACGGAGATTGTGATTATAGTATGATAGATGTAAGGTAGCTGTTTGTGTTTATGTATACTATAATTTTATGTTGAATAGCATAATGGATTATTGAATATGTTATATATATTGGGGTAATTTTATTGAGGGTCTATGAGATAAAATTAATTTAGTATGTGATTATTTATGTATTGGTAGTTGTATATGCGTGGAGCGTTTGTTATTTATATCCTGAGTGATAAGATGAAGAATATAGATATTCTGATTTTCTTGGGTTTTTTGAAGGTAGTTTCGTGTGAGTGACTTGTATATTGATTAGGTAGTGTAAGTGAATGGGAGGTAAGAAATATGAGATCATTGTGATTGGTTGGGGTATAGATGATTATGATATTTAGGATATTTATTATCGAGATTGGTATGATAGTGTTTTATAGTAAATATCAGGAGAATAGATGAAGAATCTTATGATATGATGTTTGTTGGAGATTGGATTAGTGAATTATTGTATTGTTAATAGTTATTTTATAAAGTTTAGTATTTATAATTATGTGATAGACGTAGTGTATTGGAATCTGGGTCTGGTGATGAATATTAGTTATAGTGGAATGTAGAATTTGGGATGATGAATTATTGATATCTGAGTGATGATGTGAGTAAAGATGTGATTGTTTGTAAATAGGGATTATGTTATTAAGATTATAGCATTTCTTTTTCATATGTTGATGTCAGTTGGTTCAATATTTATGATAAAATTAATGATAGGGGAGGATGGTAGAATGGAACAAATTAATTGTTGATATTTTGTTGTTTTATTAATATACTCGAAAATATTAATTTGTGATATATGTTATTGGGTATGAAAATCATATAAGTATATTATGGATAATTCGAATTTTGAATTTGTTCTGCGAGGTTTGTCTATAAATCAGTATTATTGAGTAAATAATTTAATAACTACGCTTTCGCCCATGTTATAAAAATAGAATGAGTGCATGATCGTGATTTATGTCTTTTGGATATGGTAGTGTATAGTAGAAGATTTTCCTTAGAAGATCTTATATCGTATTCGCTTGCGCGCCATAAAATGTTTCCTGTAGTCGTCTCTCCACAATATTTCCGATTGTCTAAATCCACACACTAATAATTCTATATCCAGAGTTAATGTTTTGACCAACAGTCTTAGCATGAGATTTTTTTTAATGATGAGTATCCGTAGATGCGTTTTTGGATATTAATCTGTTTTTGTAATCTTAACTTGTCGAGAATAGTGTAGTTCGTTAGAGTTAAATAGTTAGTTATTTCATTAATTTACTTTTTATCGTTATTGAGTGGAGAGTGAGTGAGTTATATGAAAATATATAACTAGCTTTCTCACTCATAATGTAAAAGATATCTTTTATTATGATTATTGGAATTATTTTACTATTTATATTTCTTATGTTTCAAATAAAACTATCCTTATATTTCTAAGTTAGTGTTGTGGCTAGTCATGTTTATCAATCTCATGCAAGTCTAATGCGTGTGCAAGTGAGATAAAATTCACCAATTTGTAAGATAGTACTTTTCTTTAGGCGTATGTTGATTTACGTCACTATTTGTGTGGTTTTTTTTTTAATAAGGGTTATTCTCTTCATATTTCTCTTACGCAATCCATGTGTGTCTCTCTTTCTTCTTTTATCGTTTAGGTTTATCGTCCTACTCGATTACCTTATACTTCTGCTGCGGTGTATGTGATGAGTAATCAACAGAGAATTTATTTAATTCATGTACGTAAAATTAGCTGTCTGAGGTGTATGGCGGAAAATGACTCATATCCACAATCTTGAACTTATAATAAAACTTTTCTGTTTAAACAAAGCAATGTTCTTTTAAATTGTCTGTGTAATATAGTATTTATCACCGTCGTGAGGTGGAAATAAATATTATGAACATAAGTTTTATTCTATATATCTTAATTAATAATGTATATATATACCCTTTATACATGGGCGAAAGACGTCCCAATAAAGAGAAAGCTGCTGGCATTCTGATGCTCCGACTTCCAATTGTCATCTTGTGTTTCATCATTTAATTAACTCTCTTCTCTTTTACCTATTCATTCTCTGCAACCCTTTCTTTATATGTGTGATGTGATGTATCTTTATATAATTCTGTAATAATATCATATAAAATAGTAATTAGGACTCTATCCCGATCAACCTCTTTATCTTCGGGTAACTGATATTTCCGGCTGTGCACTTATGATATTTTGTAAGCTATTTATATGTGGTCATTTAGTGTCATGGAGATTATATGATTTGCGCTTTTGTTTCTTGTTGTGGGTGTATTACTAGAGTATTTTACTTTTAATGAGTCAGTAGGACCTATAAATTATGGAATGGCGGTCTTCCGATCAATCTATGAGAAACTACACTCGGTCGTTCCTTGTCTTTACTACAGTGTATTTTATAACTTATGATATTTCGTAGCGTATTTGTGTGCTAGCCATTAAAATATTTGTAACAATAATGTTACATTTCTAATAATTCTATTTACAATTTGAGACCTTATCCATTGAAGTCTATGATTATCTTCAAGTTATTTTTGTAAATATTCGGTATATATTTTTATTTATTTTAATTTATCTTTAACTTAACTTAAACCTAATCTATTTTTAAATTCTCTCTTTTTACATATTGTGTTTATTACAATTTGTCTGTACTACTACTACTCTAGTATTTTTTATTTACTCTTTTGTGATTGTATTTGTGAATAGATTTGTAAATACTCAATTGATTTATATATTAATGTATTTATTTAAAATTATAAATTATTTTACTATATCATTTTGTTAGATGCGAATTTGAAGACGAATATATTTTACTTTTAAATATATCTTTACGATAATCGATATAGATAAAAAGTATCACTATGAGTCAGGATATATTTAATAAATGTTCTTCTTATAGTCTATCCTATCTACTTTCTACTGTTAGCTTATACCGTTTAGAATCGTTACCATACTATTCACGCTTAACCTTTTTATTTTCTCCTTTCCTTTCTCTAACTTTCAGTTATTTCTTAATTTTTTATTATTAAAGATTACTTTTAGCTTTCATATATTTTGTTCTTCAAAGTATCCGAGTAGTATATAGTACAGTTTTAGGAAATAAAATTTAAAAATTAAAGAAAATAAAATAATCTATGTTAATATTATCTAAGATAAAAGAAGCATAAAAAATTTCTATTATGAAAGTAAAGCATGAGTAGAGAGTATAATAATTAATCTAGGTAAAATTATCTTAAATATATTAATGACAAAGATAATAAAACGATATAGTGAAATATAGAGGGGATCAACAAAATATTTTATATAAAATATTTCCATGCAAAAGAATCATGTAAAATATAATTATAATATCAATCAGATAATAAATAAATAACATATATTAAATATTTATTTTTTTTCAATCTCATTAAATGCTCTACGAATCCCTTCAACTTCTACAACGTCTTCAGAAACACGTAATCCGGCTGTGTCATTTATATTCACTGGATAACCTCCGATGTCAAAAGATACCTTCACTACGTCGCGGGTTGTACCTTTTAAAAATATATATTCTATAAGTGGAAAATAAGAAAACTTTCTCTGAATGTTATCTCAGCAATATTTGCCATCTTATACTCTTAAAGATTAAATAGAATTAACATTTTTTCTAAAACTTATGTCTATTACTGCGAAATTATTTCATATGAAAACTTTTAATAAATATATAATAAAAGATGTTTGAAATTACATAAGGAGGAAAAAAGGAATACTAAAAGATGCATACGTAGGAGGAAAAAAAAGGGGGCAAATGAACCAGTTTGGAAGGAGGGTAGGAATAGAGCATCCTTACAAGGGAATTAGTTAAGCTCTTCTGGAAGAACTGCTGCGAATTAAGGATTACAGTGAATCGAGAATATTTAAGGCGGGAACCAGCTCCAGATATAATGAATAGGGATGGTGCTTTTCGGAACTGATGAAATAGATGGTGAGGGGTACTGTGTGGAGGGAATACTTCGAAAATCTGGCATAAACAATTGGCAATAATGAAGAGGTGATAGTGAATGAGAGTTTTTTTGATGGTGAAAGGAATTTTAGTAGAGGTCCAATAGGTTAAGGAGAAGGTAATGGTCTGTTAGAGTGAGAAAGTTTGAAAATTGTAATCTGCAGGTATAGATGAAAAAGAACGGTTACTTTTGAAATGATCAAGAACGGGAGGCGAGATGGTGGTATTGAATTCTGAGAAGTTGGCTCCGGCAGCGTCTATGAGAGGGTATAGTCCGAGGGATTGTGAGCAGAGCAGTAATAGTACCCTTATATAAGGTTAAGGGGTAACTGTAGACATTATAGGGGAATTAGTTTTATGAGTGTTGTAGGAAACATATATGGTGGTATTTTGTCGAAAGGAGTGTCGTCGAGTGATTAAGGACTGATTGGTGAGAACAAGGTGCGTTTTAAAAGTGGTAAAGGATGTGTGGACCAAATTTTTACATTAACAATTTTTATGATTTGAGAAAATGAGGAGAATAAATTGTTTTTAGGTTTTATGATTTGCACAAGCCTATGTATAGGATTACATAGGTTTTATGGGAGGTGTTCGGTGGTAAGGCTTCTAGAATGAATCAAAAGTAAAGTAAATGGAGTCGAAAGTGACTCGGTTAATATTGATAGGCGGAGTGAGGCAGGGTTATGTTATTATGTCTCCTTGGTTATTCCAATTTGCATATGGATGGGTTATGAAAAGAATTAGAGGTTGGGGGGTGGCAGGGGATGGGTGTTTATAGAATGATGGAGAATGGGTAAGAAAGTGAAGTGGAGGGTCCCTTGCCTATTATATGCGGATGGATGGGGTTTTGTGTGGCGAATCTGACGAGTTTTGAGAGGATTGGTAGAGTATGATTTGGCAGGGTGTGGTAAAAGGAGGAGGTTTTGAAAGTAAATGTAGATTAAGAGTAAGGTTAAGGTTGTGAGTGAGGACATCCTCGGTGTGTGAAGTTATGTTAGATGTGTGCACAGGAACAAGTGTCTGAGGTTTAAATATTTAGGATAATGTTGGATGAAAAGGGCGAATGATGTGATGCAGAGTGTAAGTAGGAAAGTTGTGAATGGCAGGAAGGTGGCCCGTGAGCAATTAAAACCCTGGTGGATGTAAAGCGGACTAAAGTTCTTGAGTTGCGCTGGGGTCTTACATTTGAGCGGTATGTTGTTGCCTATGTTATTGTATAGTATATAGTAGTGAGACTATGGTTCTGGAATAAAAAGGAGAGATCTAAAGACAATTAAGTTCAGATGGGAAATCTTGGGGGGGGGGGGGGAAGTTTGGGGGGGGTGGAAGAAAGGTGTAAATGAGAATAAATGAATACGTTGAGATGGTTTGGTCATGTGAAAAGGATGATGATAGTCAGTTGGTTAAGCGGTGATGTTTAGGTGGTGAGTGTGTTGGGAAAATAAACACCGTCTGGGCAGACCGAAGAAAAAGTGGATTGAGTCAGTAAAGGACTGCCTGGAGGAAAGAAATAAGAGTCTGGTAAGAGGAATAGAAGAAATGGTGCATAATAGGATGGAATGGCTAGGGTTATGTGAGTGGGGTAGGTTGTGGCCCCAATCCTGGCCTAAGGGGATGAACCCCACATTGACGAGATGCCTTCAAAATTGAAGGGGTCCGTCGTGGTCCCCGTTAAGCTCAGGGTGGATTTTCCGACAGCGACGAGTTCTCACTTGAAAGTATAAAGGGGGCGGTAAGGCTGGGCTTCTATCGACTCGCGCCATATTCTTCTTTTTCTGTTTCCGGTGATTACGCACCTTACCCCCCCTTCTTGGGGAGAGAAGGTAATAATGGATAATAAAAGAGATCAGACATATTCAAAAAATAATTTCAAATTAACGACATAATTTACCAATATTCTTATCACAGGTTTGCGTGAAACTGTCTTGTTCTCCTTAGTGACAACTTTTTGGAGTTGAAACTATATAACACGATATTTGCTTAATCTTAGTATGACCCAAAATAAACTTTCTAAAACATAATATGCTATTTAGGATCGTTTTGAAAAAATTTGATAATACGGTGTGCTTATTCTAAAAGTTTGATGAAAAGAATTCCTTTTTCATCATTTTTAATGATGAACTGAGGAAGTTTAGGAAAATCTATTTACGATTTGATGTATTTTGATCCACTTAATTTTCTGGTGGTGATGTTGCCATAAGTGGGCATCCTTGTCCATTATCCGGTACTCACTAAGTTACATTCCTTTGAAATAGTGGAAAATGAAGACATTGGGTTCTATTTTTTTTTTTTATTTTCTTTAAAACTTGTTTTTATAAAAACCCAGGGACAAAGAGTATTAAAGTAGCTTCTTCTGTCCGTTTTTTCTTGTTTACATTTCGTATCTAACTTTTTGAAAGTAGCACCGATGCTAGTCATCATAAGCGACGTGAAGGAAGGTCATGGAGACGGTCATGAGAAAGATGTGCGATGCCAAACGGCACTGCTGAAACCGGCTGTCGAGGTGAAGGACAGGTGAGGCAGATTTCTTTCTGATGGGGCTTACTCACCTCATCAGAATACGATCCAGCAACCACAAGTCGGCCAAGTTGTTCAAGGGCCAGACCATTGAGTCAAGCTGGTGGTAGAACTAGAACCAATAATATAATCTTATCGGATATGAGCATTTATTATTTTCAATGAGCAAAAGTGTGATTGCCCAGTTTTACAAATACAACACAGCGTGTTCACCTCCGCGGGAACTTCTCTCCTTCAAGCGGCCATTGACATTCTCGTGGCCAAATTAAACCCCTCTTCCCGATGGCCACTTTGAGCGCTCATGTTCCTTCAAAGGTTAAAAATTTTATTCAAAGTTTATTTATTTATTAGCTTTTTTTTTTTTTTGGTGTGCCAAGTTCCGTTGTGTCTTTAATTAACTACTCTCTTTCTTTTCCACACTTATTTAATAAATAAAGTTTTGCTTTGATTAATAAATGCATCTATTAGTTAAATGAGGAACACAAAATGATTTATCAAGGATAAGAAGGAGCAGCTTCGGGGAAGACAACATCAGGAGTGAATCGTCGATAAGCTTTTTTTTTAAGTTCTATTCTTCTGTTATTATATTATAATTAATTATTATTATTATTATTATTAATTATTATTATTATTATGACTTATTATTATATTATTATTATTATTATGTATTATATTATTTATTATTATTATATTAAAAAATAATAATAATAATAATTATAATAATAATAATAATAATATATAATAATAATAATAATAATAACAATAATAATAACAATAATAATAAAAAATTCCTTAAAATGAGTAAAAGCTGCATTTCATGCGATTTTTACTATAAAAGTAACTAAGCAACTAGCTTCGCAACCTTTTATTCCAAAGAAACTGTAACGGTTACATTTTTAGTTACGGGTAATGGTTACTTTTTTCAGTCACGATGCCAACTTTTGCGATTTAAGTATTCATAATTAAGACTACTTTCATATTTTCATGAAAAAAATTAGGAAGAATGTGAGAATTGTATCAGCAAATTATTGATTTTATGTATTCCCACCAGAGGATAAACTGAAGAGTCATATATTTTTCCAGATCAAAAATTGCATCCTTGGGGACAGTATGAAGAAATTTTGTTCAACTTAATTTTCAATTTCTTTTAACTGAAATATGTTATCGAACGAACACCAAGTTCTTCTCTTGGCAGTAATGAATTTACACCTGAAAAGGCACTTTTACTACAGGGACTGAAAAAGAATGTATTAATTTAAAATGAAATAGCTTTAGAATTTAATATTTTTAAGCGTAGATTATGAGAACTTTTTTCTATTAATACTCTCTTCAGTGTTTTTGTTAAGTTACAACAACAAACGCACAGTGGAAAATCGTATCGTATCTTTTTTTCTTTTTTTTAATTATAACTTGAAACTCTCTCTTTGGGCAGGGTTACATTACATAGTAGTAGTTATCCCGTACTCGACTTCCCAATGCACATTGAAAGCAACAAAAATTTGTACAACGTCCGAGCAGCTCATTCATTAAGTGCTTTCACATATTTCTGCAAATCTTTTGAAAAGTCTACCATTTTCAACGGGATGGCTTAGGACCACTATTTGATCACACAGATTCGAGCTAGTATGGGTTTTTAGTAATTGGAAAATGAAGATCTAGGTTCTCAGTCTAGGTTAGCTTTTCCGCTGCTCCTGAAACTTTTCTGGTTCGATCATAAAAACAGAACCAAAAAATATGAACTGTAGCTCCCGCACATTTGCTTACGTTAATAATTTCGAAGGTTTGACTAGCGTAAAGTGATGAGTTTTAGATCTCGGTACTAGAAGTACACTAGAATATTCTATTTGCATTACAGTTCTTTCAGATTAAACAAATTTAGCAGTTGGTCAAATGATTCAAGATTCATACCACTTCAAAATCAAATTAAAAGCGCTCAATTGTTAACCAGTGAATATCGTAAAAATAAGACGCTGCAATAATTATGAGGCTTTAACTTTATATGATGGCCACACATAATGATAAAAGTTATTACCCTTTCTTTAATCATAGGGAATTTGTTCTTTTAACATCCTTCTTCTACTTCCTTGATCTTATTATTTTCCTACTTTAAATTCTTTCATTATGGGATTTTACAAAAAAAAATAAAAAAATTTCCAATGAAAACATTATTATCTTTTTCCTTATTCTTTTGTCTTCGTCATTTTTGAATTCAGGAAATTCTCCTTCACTCTCCATCTTTATTCTCCTACACTGTTATTTTTTTTCTTTCACAAAGAAAAGATAATATCAACTAGAGCTCCAACAATAAATTAACTCGATAGAGCATTAAGAACAATTAACATTCTAGTCTATTATTGATGCAAAACCTAAAAGTACAATATTTACAAGTCTAATTGAACATTTAAAAACAATCCAAAAATGGCAATAGATTGAGGGGTTTAGCCGCCTCTTTGAATTCAGCATTACCTAATTAGACTAGTTATTTTAACGAATATGAAAAATATGCAATCTATCTAATTAATTCAAATACATATAAAATACTGAAAGAATACAAACCAGCAATAGGTGAAACAATTGCTGCTGGACGCTGCACTAATGCATTAAGAAAACTACTCTTGCCAGCATTTGGTTTCCCAATAATTGTTAAATTTAACCCAGATTTGAGCCTTTCACCTTTTCTCGAATCGTGTAAATGACTTAAAAATTTCTTGCTTCAAAATAATACCTTTACATTACACTCAATAAAACACCTTTCTTAAGAAAATAAATACATTACACACTCTTAAATTAACAAATGTTTGACAGTTCTTAATGGAATGATATCTTGGGGATAGACACTAAATATTAAAACATTAACAATATTATACCTCAATATTTCCTCCTCACTTTGGAAGTTCTATATAAGCTTCTCTGTTCGCTCGGTATCAATTATAGATTTCTTCCATTTTTTGAATACATTTATAAACAAAGACCCTTCATTTGCTTGAATGCTTCCTCCGTTGGGCTTTCTGTTTCAGACATGGAATAAAGGTCCCTAAACCCTCAATGCTTGTTAAAATCTGAACTTCCCATTATAAAAACGCTCTTTTTGAAAAGTCTCCTGAATGAGCTACATATATATGCTCTATATATTTCACTACAGGTTATATGATAATTAGTTATCTACCTTTTACTTCATATATATATATATATATATATATATATATTACTCTACTACGTTTATAATAATATAAAAAAAAATATAAATAATATAAATCATAAAAAAATATATAAATAATAATAATAATATAATATAATATAAATCAATAGATAATAATATATAATAAAAAAATAAATAATATATATAAATAATAAGGAAGTGGTAGAATAACAAATAAAATAATATATAAATAATAAAAATATATAAAATAATAATAATAAAACGCACTTATAAAATATTATTATATAAATAAAAATATAAAAAATAATATATAAAAATAATAATATATATAAATACTAAATAATATTAATATATATATATATAATATATATATAATATATATATTATATATTATATATATATATAATATATATATATATATAGTATATATATAATAATAATATATATATATATATAATTAATAATCATCTATATATATATATATATAATACTATATAGTATATCATATAATATATATTATATTTCTTTTCTTTCTTCTTCACCTTCCTCTTTTGCCCCAAGATTGGGTAAGGTGAGTAACAAGCATCGGAAAAGAAAAAGCAGTATTGGGAGAACATGACAAACGTCGAAAAGGAAGCCAGCCTTACCGCCCCCTCTGTCCATTAATTAGTGAGAGCTCTTCACAGACAGAAAATCCACCTAGAGCATCATGGGACCGCAGGACCCTTCACTATGGTAAATCGTCAAATGTAGGGTCATCCCCTGGCCCAGGGTGGCCACAACAACCATACCCCCATTACAAAACCCCGCCCATTCTCTCCTATATGCACCTTTATTTCTCGCCTCTGCCAAACTACATTCCACATTTCTCTCCTTCAGACATTCGTTTCACCGACTCATCCACTTTCCTTCGGTCTCCCCAGCCGGGTCGGTTCCCAACACACTTCACCTACTTATAATCCGCTTACCCAACCTACTATCATTCATTCTTTCCACTTAATTCAAACCCATCTCAACATACATTCATATTTATATTGCTCTATTTTACCCCCTTTCGTTCACACCACACCACTCTTCCTTAATACGTTCATTCCTCTTCTTAGCTAATTCTTCTCAAACCTAGCACACCCCTAGATTGTCCATCTGAACACATGAACTGTGAATCTATACTTTTCTTGATTCCATGACCATAGTCTCCACTACCATACATTTAAAAACAGGTAACAACATACCTCATGTAAGGACCCTAGCACACTCTCAAGACTTAGTCCCTTAGCATTCACCAACGATTTAAATTGCACCAGCAACCCTTCCTGCCGAGTTCACAGTTTCCTACTGACTCGCATCCTTACATTAATAACGCATAATTTGATATAAGAACGTGAAATATTTAAAAAAAAAAATTTGATATTGAAAACGTTTGTCACTAAAAAAAAAAAAAAAATACTCAGACACTTTTTCTAGCGGCTCACCATCTCATAAATGTCACAATGACTATGTACCTCACTCACAACCATACCTTTACTCTTATCCACGGTTTTACTTTAAAACCCCTCCATTGATACACCCTGCCAAATCTCTCTATCAATCCTCTCAAACTCTCTTCAGATTTCGCCATACGATACCATATCCGCAGTTATAAGTAGAGTAAGGGCACCCTCCATCTTTCTTCCATCTTCTTCCACCATTCTATTCATACCTATTTTCCTGTCATCTCTCTCACCTCTAAAATTTTTTTTCTATTATATCTCTCCATCTTCATATTTACTTAATATTTTTAATATATCAAAGTGAGACTATATCTCTCATATATATCCTTTTCTTTGATCTCTCGCTATAATCTCTTTATATACCATATCTACCAATGCACATTTCTCTATTTTTATTCTGTTATCTTACTCCTACTCTTTTTTTCCTACTTATTTTCGTTCTCTTATCTTTTTACGTTTATTCCTATTTTTCAGTATATGCTCCTTTACCTACCTAAATCTCTCATTATTAATCTACTTTAATATATACCTTTGCCATTATACTGCTTTCCCTATTTATCTCTTTTCTCATTATGTCCTGTTTGCTAATTTCTCATAATGATACTCCAAATTACTTTTTTATTTTTTCTTTCTCTCCCTTATTTTTTTTCTCAATCATTTGTTCAAGTTAAAGATTTGATCCACATTCCACTACCACTCTCTAACGCATCCTTGGTCTGTCTCACCAATTATCTCAGTCCTCTCATGTCTACCTCTCGATCGCACTTTCTTTTTGTTTTCTGATTCTTCATATATATTTTTAAATTCTTTAAGCATATATCTTTCTCTTAATTCACTCTCTCTCTCTAATAATATCTTTTTTTCCTTATAATTTTTCTACAGGTTCCCCTTTTCTCCTATATCCCTTTTTATACTCAATATGTTATGGTTACTTACTCTGCTCTCCTTCCATATCTCTTTGGTACTTGTGATACCCTCTCTATTTAAATTCTTCTTTTATTATCTAATTCTTCTCAATCTAATTATTCTCATCTCGCTCTTCCTGCTCTTGTATCATTTTCTCACTTAGTTTTTTATCACTCTTTTTTTTTATTATTTCTGCAATTATTTTTTTACCTTTTATTTTTTCAATTAATTTCCCCCTTTATTGCACTTTATACTCTTCGTTTTTTTCTTCTTTTCTTACTAAATTATTAACCTCATTCCCCAAATATCTATTTTCTTCTTTTTTGCTATCATTTCTCTATAATACTTCTTATCATCATATCGACTGATCATTTCATACTTTTATTTAAGGCGCTTCTCTGATCGATATTTTCTTTGTGCTTATTTTATCTGCATTCTCTCTCTCATCATCCATTTTCATCTCTGTTACTACAATTAGCACTTTCATCCTTCTTTATTCAATTATTTCTATTATAAGTTAATCTCTTTTTTTATTTCTCATTTTCTTGAGGGACATCAGTATGCGAGGCCTATGCCAGATAGTTGTTTCTTTCTGTATTTTCTCTGTGTATAAGTTTGTGTCTTCTGTGCATGCATATTTTCATTTCTCACGTCTCTTACACTCTATTTTTTATACTTTAATATTTCTAAGAATATTTTATAGTTTAAATTACTTTCACAGCAAATAATGGCAAGATGACCACTAATCTTACTCTTCATTTCATTTGCTTTTTAATCAAAGTGAAACCTCTTAAATAATCCGAATAAAAAATGCATTTATAAACACCTTTCACGTTTCTAATTTCTCTATCTCGCTGTTTATTCTTTTCTTACTTCTTTTACTTTTAAGTTTAGGTTTTTCCACTTCTCTCTTTTTGTCTATCTCTTTTTTTTTCTATACAAATTGCTTCCTTTTATATATTGTCTCCCCTGATTTTTTTGCTCTAGGCCTTGTATGTTCACTCAGTCTTTTATTGGGATGATTGAAAAATACCGTCTGTTTGTCAGTATAATATTGGAGACTACGGGTGGGTATTCCTTCTTTTTTTCGTTTGGTATCTTGTTGGTTAATGTGTTCTCCTAGTGTTTGTGTTTAGTAGTCATTTCGGTGTTAACCTCTCTCAGCTCTCTCAATCGCTTGAAGTTTCTATATCGTTTCGTTAATCCCTCGTCTCTGTTTTTACTCTGAATGAGTATAGAATTTCTTCTTGTTGATTATTCATATTTTATATTTTTAATTATATATTTTATTCTTTATTTTTATATTATATTATTATTTATGTTTTTTTTTATATTATTTCATTTACTTATATTATTTTATTTATTATATTTTCTTTTTTTATTTATTTTTATTTATTCATTTTTATCATATTATATTGTATAATTATTATTATTATATATATTTTTTTTTCTTTATTTTTTTTTTGTATTTTATTATTTTTAGTAAATAATAAGATAAATTGTATTTTTTTTTTTATATATTTTTTATATTTTTATATTAGTTTTGTATATGTTGTTTTTTTTTTGTTTTTTTTCTTCGTTGAATAAAGTTTTTTCCTTGTGTATTATCTCGATATTTTTTCTGGTTTCTAAAAAGTATCTCTCTCGTCCTCTGTTTAATTTATACCTGAATTTATTTCTGTTTTTTTTTCCTGAATCTATTTTCGCTTATGAAGAACGTTTTTATTGATTTTATTTTTTGTTTTTTCTCATTTTGGGTTAAAAACTTATAAATGTAATATCTTTATTGCTCATCTTTGTTACATTAAGAATGGTGTTTTGAAATTTTTCTTGTGTGTTGTGATTTTTTTGTATGTTGATATTTATATGTAATTTCGCTGTATTTGGTTGGTGTTTTCTGTTTTTCTCCATATAGTGTATTCTCGGATGGCTGGGTATCACATTCCCGTTTTCGTCAATCATGGATCCCTAGTTTTGCATATTCCCCTAGGATGACAAAATTCATGTGCGCACTACGTCGGCTGTATAGACTTTACCTTCCGATATATCTACAGTAGCAGCAAGTTTACTGCGGTCGATATTCGGAAGCATGTGGTAACTTTTAGTACGTCTCCATGTATGGATGCCAATGACCTGGATTGATGTCTATCATCCATCTGAAATACAGTTGGATGTTCCGTCATTGTTCACCCAGGTGAACTGAACGATCTTGTGAGGTAAGAGTTGTATTTGCCGAAGTTGTCGCTGAGCTGTTGGCTTTCGAGGTCCATGAAAAAATGACTACTGGGACCATGCACAAGGAGCTAACATTTTCGTGAACAGAGAAGCAGTAGCTGCGGAAGGACTGCTTTCCAGTCAGATTCGGTAAGCCTTGTGGTTATGCAGTGAAGTTGCTAGGCCTACTACCGCTATGGGGGGACGTCCCGCAGTACGTAAGCAGTGTGAGTGGGCGATGCGTTTTATTGACGCACTACAAGTGAGCAGTTAAAGTGTTGTTGTACACAACGGCAAAACAGGTATTTGGCTTCGGTTCCCAGTAGGGACTCGGTACAGATGAGAGAGCGAGTATGCAAAAATCAAGACCGTTTTTGAAGAGGCTACAATATCAGGGACATGGATGATAATATTGCATCGACCTCAAATGGTAAAACATGGTTGCTCGGTACAGCAAAGCAGGGGTTTCACCAAAATATCCCTTGCCTGTCCGGGGCTATTGGGGACAGCCGACGCAAAGGATTCCACTGACCAAAATAGGAATGGCCACTGAGGGAAATCTTGACGTCAGGTGACTAGGAAACATCGTACCGGCTGAACCACTTCTGCAGAGGAGAAAAACATCTCTTACCTCCAATACAATAAAAACTGGTTTGATGAAAAATTTGTGGAAGTCCCTGGACCATGGATGCGTGGATGCTTCCGCTAATATATGCTCAACGTTATTCCTGGTCTGAGTGACGAGGAAGAAAAAAGCTGGGATATTTGATGACCCACCAAATACGGACGCTCCTCCGTGATGCATGCATTTGCGACAAACATTATGACTGTGTTAGAGGCAATGAGCGGTGGACATGCTTTTCAGATGTAGCACAGAATTTTCGGGGGAACAGGAAAGCCGAGACCACTAACATTGTACAGGAACAGCTAGACAGTTTTCATTCTCATGGATGTGAAATGAGTAAAGTTCCACTACTTACATTCTCACCTTAAGAAATTCGGAATAAACCAAGGCAATGTTAGTGCATGAGCAGGGGTGAACGTTCTATTCAAGATCTAAAGTTATATGAGACGTTACCAGGGCCAAGTGGGATATTCATATTTGATGGCCGGACTATTGTTGGAGCTTGATTAGAGGGATATTCCAGACTCTATGCACAGTAGATCGTCTACGAAGGAGAAAGTTACTACCATCGAGGTATGTTTACATTAACTAAACCCTTCCTTCTATTACACATTCATTGTTGTCCCATACTACTCTTTATTCATAGTTGTATTACATGTTTAACATATATATCTATCAAAAGACATGTATCATATCATTGCGATTTGTTTCTCTTCCTTCATATATCCAATAGTCGTATATATGGTTATAGTATTATATATATATATAATTATATATATATATTTATATACTATATTAGTTATATATATTATATATATAGATATATTAGTATATATTATATATATATATATATATATATATTATAATATTATATGTATAATACTATAAATAATATCGTACTTACTATATATAGTATATAGTACTAATATAATTATATTGGTATATATATATAATGATTTTATATCGTGAGATATATATATAGTATAATATTATATTATATATAGTTAATATTATATATATATTATATTATTATATATTATATATATATATATAATATATTCCCTAATATATTTGTGACAGACCCTCTTGAAAAAGGTAAAATTTAATAAAATTTTACCAAAATCTGTATTTACACACTGAAGCTGCTGTAGCACTCCCCATATTGCAAAATTGGATGCATCGGCCTGTATACGAGTCAGTACGTCAAATTGCGAAACCCCGTCTCAAGTAAATATTCAAAAATACCAGTGTTATATACAAGTAATAAAACAAAAAGTAAAATAACTATTTCTTACCTATAGCAACCCATTCAACAAATAAAACAATAATAAATGAAAAAAATGAAAAAGTTTCGTAGTTAAAGATATTAAACTAACCTTCATTGGAATAAGCTCATAAATGGTAAAATGACAGAAACTTTATTAGCGAGCTTCTTTCATTTCAGGCGGGCATAAACCATATTTCTTGTAGTGCTTCATAAATATTTCCTTCCTGTTCTAAATATTCTCTTAACTTTCGGACTGATGACGAGTAGGAGCTGAAGATCGATTAATATTGCACTTATTTTTTCAAATTCATAAACATATTAAGTGTTTTTCCACCAATTGAAGGAATATCATTGTCTTCACTGGTCCAAAGTAGGTAACTTATATATTTGTTTAGTTCTTGATGTAATTCCGTATGTAGCCTTTTACTTTTTGTACAATAATCACATCGTCAGAAGAATGCGATACTTTCATATATTTTCCTGCTCACTTTCTTATTTCTGTATGATGCGATGTTTGATGCCCACAATTCTTTAAACAATTACATTAAGAATGTGAAAATGAAAACCCATCAGCTTCACATTTCCCCACTAGTTGAATCATCGTCAAGCAGAAGAGTCAGGAACTAAATTTTCATGCATTTCTTTCCATGCCTCACGACCATATATATATTTACTTGATTCATCTGATCAAGGTAGAAGGAACTATAGCAGGCGAAACAGGAGATCTAAGAGGAGAAGTAGCTACACACAAAGATTTATCACCATAGAAACTTAGAAAGTCTTTTTTCTTACTGAATTTCTTAAGCTCTTCCAACGAGTGTATAATTAATGATTTCTTAAGCTCTTCTTTAATTGCCTTATTTAAAAATAGATTATTGCTAAATGGAAGGGATCACTTGGGCGACTGTTACTTCACGTTAAATGCTTGTTTAGTGATGCTGTCAAATGGCTCAAGTAAATGGAATTATTTTGCCACTGAAAATCAGTCAACATTTTTCTGTGCATTCAGCAAAAGACTATATGGATAGGGAACTTTTTGTTCAAACAATACTTTTAAGTCATATCATAAGTTCTGTTTCCAGCGTGTAGAAACGTACGTCTGAATTAAATTTAGCTGATTCAGACATTCCAGCTGCATACTGTTTAAAGCTTTTAATCTTTTGCAGCTTGCCGATTTGTGCTTGAAATGGTGAAATATGAGAGGATATGCACATTTATAACAGACTTCTGACTAATAAGAATTGAATCTGTGATATGCATAGTTGCAACAGTGAATAAACATGAAATTGATAACAAGGCCGACTCTCCTTTATAACACAGGCCTACTGTTTTAGAATATAATGTTTTCAAAGCAAAGGCAATTCTATTTTTTTTTTTAGAATAGGGTTTTGAAAAATGTCAAAGGGCCCTTATAGGATCTGACAAATGACAAAGATTTTCGTCCTATTGGCTACAATTGGCATATATTTATTATTTTTTTGGAAAATATTGTTCTCTAAAATCTTCAATTTTAATATGTGTATGAAAATTTACTTATAGGTTCTCGTAATTTAATTGTTTATATAAAGTGTCAATATTCGGCCCAAATAGTTCGGCAAAAAAAGACCGAATACCGAATATCGGTATTTTGGTTACCGAAATAAGGCCCGAATACGATACTTACCGAATATTCGGCACATCCTTAATATATATATATATTATATTATATATAAATATATATATATATATATATATATATATATATATATATAATATATATATATATATATTATATATATATATATATATATATATATATATATATATAATATAATTATATATATATATATAAATATAATATATATATATATATATAATTATATATAATATAATATCTTCCCTACAACACTCATATATATATATCCCCTATAATGTCTACAGTTCCCCTTATCTCCCTTACCCTATATATAATGGTACTCTTACTGCTCTCCTACACTTCCTTCTATTTATCCCTTTATACGCTAATTACTACCCACCCTCAAACCCCAAATCATTACTCAGGCACTGACCTTTCTTTAATCATTTCACCCATTAATTTCATCTATAAGTTGCAAATTTACCATTCTCAAACTTTCCTCACTCTACCCTATTACCTCCTCCTTGCTAATAACCTCAATGGCCAAATACACATTCCTTCTTGCACCATCAAACCCACAACACATTCACTATCATCACTCTTCATTACTGCCAATATTATGAAGATTTCTGAAGTGTTCTTTCCACACTCCCCTCACATCATCTCATCAGTTACAAAAGCCACCATCCCTTCTTCATTTATTCATATATATAATATTATATATATATATATATAGATATAATATATTATATATTATAATATATAATATATATTATATATATATATATATATATTTATATATATATAATCATATAAAAATTAAATTGCTTATGAGTGCATCGTCCATATGTGTGGCTCGCCTTAAAAATAATTTTAAATTTACTTTTAATATGCTCGTAGATATAGACTTACGGAAATGCACCATGCCTTACAGTCATTAAAAATTTTGCTACCTATTCTTTCTACCATCCTAAACTGACTAATTTCTTCATAATAATCTTCATACAGAGGCACAAAAAATCTGCTTACATTCACACAAACAAACTCTACAAGAGCCTCTTTACTTTATCACTACAATTTTAAATTCATTGTCCTCTTTATTTTCAAACTTCCCGTCTTCTATATTTCATTATTCATCTTTATTCTCTATTTTCTCATTGTCTTCTAAAATAGCATTCTTTGAAAAAATTCAATGGAAGTGGGAAATATAACTTCCCAAATCTTATTAACTGAAGTGATTGTTTATGAAGCGTGATGAATGTTACTTAAAAAGCAAATGATAGAAGTTTTCAAAATAAAGATGCTGGGAATCGTGAGTATGTAAGGAGGAGAAAAAAGAATTCTCTACGGAAATTCTTGCTTGTTTTTAATACGGAAATATTGTCGAAATTTGAAGGAGGGCATGAATGAGAGGGAGCTTACCAAAGAAGTATAGGAAGACTCTTCTGGAAGGAAGCGCGAAAGGTTAGAATAAGAATAAGGGAAACCTGGCTTTGCACAATGAAAAGGGATGGTGCCTTTTGTAACTCATGAATATGATGAGCGGGGGGAGAGGGAACGTTACTTGAAAAAGTTAAAAGTAAGTTAATTTCAATTAAGTCTGTATTCTTTATTTTTAAGATAATTTAAATATATCTCTTTTTTTTTTTTTTTTTTGGGTTTTTTTTTTTTTTATGCGGGGCGCAGGGGGCGCCAAGGGCGGGGGGGGCCAGTGGCGAGGGGGGGACGTGGTCCACAGTGTGGAAAAAACACTTTTCTCAAAATCTGCAACAATATTAAACAGTAATGAGAAAGGTGAAGTGAATGAGTGTAGGAGTTTGATGGTGCAAGAAGGAATAGGTATTTATGGGATGATGGTTATTAGCAAGGAGGAGGTAATGGGTAGACGTAGAGGAAAGTTGAAGAATGGTCTATTCTGTACGGTATTATAATGAAATTCTGGTGAATGGATCAGAACGGGGGCGAGATGGTGATTGATATGGATTGGAAGTTGTGCAATTAAAGCGTTTATGGAGGGTTTAGTTCCAGGGGATTGGAAGGGAGCAGTAATACGCACCAATATAATATAAGGGGTATGGGAGATAAGGGGAAACTATAGAAATTATAGCGTCAGCGGAATAAGTATTATTGAAGTTGTAGAGAAGATAATATGTGCTGCGTATTTGGCGTCAAGAGGTGTCGAGTGACTGAAGGACTGAGTTGGTGAAGAACAGGTGCTTTGGGAGTGGTTAAGTCAGGAATGTGGGATCAAACCAATTTACATTGAACAAATGATTGAGAAAATGTAGGAGTATATAGTGAAGTAAATATGTATTTAGGTTTTATGGATTGCAACAGGACGTATGATAGGCGTAATTAGGGCAAGATCTTATGGGTGTAGTGATATATTGGTGTTGCGTGTAGGCATTTCTGAATGGAATCAAAAGATATGTATGACGATAAGTGAGGCTCGCGTGCAAAGAATAAATGGATGTCAAAGGTTGAATTGGTTTTAGTAATAAAGCGGAGTAAGACAGCGGTTTGTGCTATAGGTCTCCTTGGTTATTCTCAAATTGTATATGGAATTGTGGTTATGAAAATATTAGAAGTGGATTTACTGAATGAGCTATCATTTGAGTAACCAGGGGTTGGACATAGAGAAATGTGTTAGAATGGTGAGAATGGAGATGAGTGGGGGGTGCCCTACCTCTAATTATATGCGGATGATTTGGTTATTTGTGTGGCGATATCTGAAGAGAGTTTGAGGAAGATTGGTAGAGGAGATTTTGGCAGGGTGTGTAAAGGAGGTGGTTGAAGTAAACGTAGATAAGAGTAAGGTTTTGGTTATGAGTGAGGGAGAGGACATTCCTCAGTGTGAAGTTATTTTAGATGGGTGAGAAGCTGGGCAAGTGTCTGAGTTTAAATATTTAGGGTATATTTGGATGAGAAGGGAACGGGATGATGCAGAGTGTAGTAGGAAAGTTGGGAATGGCAGGAAGGTGGCTGGTGCGGTTAAATCGTTGGTGAATGTAAAGGGGACTAAGTCTTGAGTGTTTTGCATGAGGATATATATATAGGGTATGTTGTTACCTGTTGTTATTGTTATAGTTAGTGAGACTATGGTCTGGAATAAAAGTATAGATCTAAAGTTTCGATGTGTTCAGATTGTGGACAATCTTAGGGGCATTGCTAGGTGTGAGAAGGAATTGATTAAAATGGGATAATGAACGTATAGAGAGTTTGTGTTGTGTGAAAGAAGGAGTAATGAGAGAATAAATGAAAGTATTGTTGAGATGGTTTGGTCACGTGGAAGGATGGAAGATAGTCGGTGGGTTAACGGGATGTATAGTGGCGAGTGTGTTGGGAACCGACCGGCTGGAGACAAAAGAAAAGTGGATTGAGTCAGTAAACGTATGTTGACAGGAGGGAGAAATTGTGAAGTTGCAGAGGGAGAATAAGGTGCTTAATAGGGTGGAATGGCGGGGTTTTGTGAGGGGTTAATGGTTGTGGCCCACCTGGGCCAAAGGATGAACCCTTACATGGGACGATTTACCATAGTGGGGGTTCGTCGTGGTCCCGTGAAACGTGAGGATTTTTCTGACTGCGGACGTATTCTTACTAATTAATGGTAAGGCTTGGCTTCTTTTCGACTTTTGTCATATTCTCTTACTGCTTTTCTTTTCCCGATGTATGTACGCACCTTACTCCCAGTCTTGAGAAGAAGAAGAAAAAGAAAAAGAAAAAGAGCAGTTAATAAAGAATAAGAGATTATTAAGAAGAGAGTAGAAAAGTATAAGAATAAAAAATTAAGATAGTAGAAGGATAATGGAGCATAAGCATAGCAATAATAAGGGTAAGAGAAAGAAGAAGAAGTAAGAAAGAAGAAGTAAGTAAAAGAGAAACAAATTAATAAATAAAGAAGATGTTATGAGGGGTATAAGAGAAGAAAGAAAAGTTATAAGGGAGAAGATAAGTAGATAGGTAATATAAGAATATATTTTAGAAAAGAATAGTAGTAGTAGTAGTAAGTGAATAAGTAATAAGAAGTAAAAAGAATAAGAATATAAAAGATAAATTAAAGTAAAGATAAGAAAAAACAACCGATTTTTGAGGAATATAATGATAAAGAAAGATTAAAGTATAGACTTGAAGGAGAAAAAGAAAGAATATAAGAAGAATAGAAGAAGCATATAGATAGTAAGGATAGAGGAATATTAAAAGATTGAAAGGAAGAAGCAAGTAACGAAAGTAAGAAGAAGAAGAGAAGAGATATAATGTGATGGTGATGAGTAAGGAATTGTGGTAAGGTGTGTATTGATTGGAGAAGAATGTGAAGAAGAAGGAAATTAAAGGAAGGAAGAAAGAAGGAAGAGGAAGAAGAAAGAAGAGAAAGTGAAGAAGAGCCACATCAAGAAGAAGGAAAAGAAGAAGAAGAAGAAGAAGATAGAAGAAGAAGAAAGAATAGAGAAGTAAGAGAAGAAGAAAGAAGAAAGGAAGGAAGGTAGGGATGAATCTTAAATAAGTCATCGATATTTTAAACAGGGCCCTAATCATAATGACTTGCAAGAGATGTTGTAATTGGGAATGTGTGTTTATGCAACCCCATTTTTAGTTGTTTCCACCATCCTTTTATGATAGAAAATATGCAGCCTGACAAAAGGATTTAAGTTTGTGTAAACTTAAGAGAAAAATTGAGTTGGCTTATTTGGCTAATAATTATTTTTCTCTTCACAGCTGTCATAAATAGTTGCAATGTTAATGGTATATAAAAAATAATGAAATGCCCATGGTTAGTTTATACCTTAGCTATAGATTATACCTGGTTCAGCAGGAGTAAATTTTGGCAGTTTTCCTAGAGCAGAGAGTACTGCTTTGCAAACTGCAGGTCCACCATGAATATGGAATTCCACGCAATCTTCTCCAGTAAAACTTTTTGGGGAAGGAAACCATAAAACCAATCCTTTATCTAAAACTTCACCTAAGAAAATTTTAAACTATTATGAGTAAGAGAACAATTCAGAAGTTGTTTACTACTACAAAAAATCATGCAGCTGTATATTTTTAAATGTACATATGTACATATTCACTCAAGTTAGCAGATTACTATAACAGGGAGAGGCTACAATGATGATAAAATATACAATAAAACAAATCTATGCTGCTCAATGCTGATGTCATAGGAACATTTTATAATAAAAGCTTCTACTTGACTGAATTAAAAAAACTTATTGCATTATTCATATTTATCATAGTTATTCTTCTTTTCCCAGATTGGGGTGTGAGGTGCGTCGCATTCCCTAAAGGAAAAGTAAGATAGAAAAACATAACAGCAAGTCGAAAGAAAGCCCCCTTTACCCTTTATACCCATAAAGTGAGAACTTCGTCGCAGTCGGAAAAATCCACTCTAGAGTTTCACGAAGAATGCGACGTGTAAACCCATTTGTAAGTTATTCTCGTTTATTCATGTGAGGGTTTTCATCCCTGGACAAAGCAGACAACCATTGCCCCCATCACAATAACCCCGCCATTGTCAGTTCTAATAACTTATGCATCCTTTCGTTCTCGCCTCGTGCTTAATCTCATATTTTCCTCCCCTTCGGATTTCGTTACTGACTCAATCACCTTTCCTCACGGACTCCCAGCCAGTCCAATTCCCAAGTCGACTCACCAAATATACTCAATTACTTCACGCATTAAACTACTGCAATATGCATACACATACCTTTCCAACTGGTATTGTCCAAAACCATCTCCAATTGTAGCTCTCATTTATTCTCTCTTTACGCCTTTTACTGTCACACCTGTCATCTCTTTCCCCTAATCTGAGTTTATTTCTTCATTTTATAATTCTTCTTACACCTATACTCGGCCTCAAGATTGGCCATCTTAACCTTTGCTACCTTAGATCTATACTCTTTTTCCAGACATAGTTTCACCACTATTCCATTATTAACTTTCCTCTATTCACTGGATGCAAACCCTAGCGACACCCCAGGCTTAGTTCCTATACATCCACCAATGATATAATAAAATTGCACCAGTCACCTTCCATAAATTCACAACTTCCTACCCACATTGGCATCATCCGTTACCTTTTTCACAACATATATCCTTAAAATTTAAACTTTAGACACTTATTTCTCAGCGGATCACCAATATTAATACATAACTTTCACGATTTCCCCATCTAGAACTTTACTCCGACTTCTAACTACGTTAATAACCTTACCTTCTCTCTATCCGTACATTTACTTTTTTTAAAACCTTCTCCTTTTTACACACCCCTGCTAAAACCACTCTACCAATCCGTACTCAAACTCCTTCAGATTCACCACAACAGAACCAAAATCAGCTTTAACCCATCCCGTGTGTTACAATATACGCCAGGACCACCCCTCCCAGCATCCTCTCTCTGCTCCATTCTCTCACATATTAAAAAAACCCTCGGGCACCCTCAACCTTCTCTGCTCTCTCATAACCCCTGTCCATATACAAATTAAGATAACCAAGGAGACTAACAATCCCTTGCCTCACTTCCGCTATTAATATTACACCAACCACTTTCAACTCTATTTATTCTAACACACACTTCCCACTAGTCGTATACTACTTTTGACATCCATTCGAGACGCAAACCACCACCTTTCGCATATCTCTTCTCATTAACACCTCGCCACATGGCTTCCCTATTAATCCTGGTGTCATATCGCGGCTGTTGCAAGTCCCATAATATTCCCTAAATACAACTATAACTCAATAAATATATCTTTCCTCTCAGATTTCTCAATCCATCTGTTTCAATGCAACAAATTTTATACATTTATCCCGTCCAACCACTTCTACAAGCTCCGCTACTCTTGTTCTTTCAATCGTCGGTACTTCATCATCGACGTCACCTCATATATTAACACACCAATATCAATACCTATTAGATTATACAGTATCTTCCCCTACCACTACTTCAATAACTAATCCCTTAGTTCCTTATCCCCTAACTACCACGTGTATATTAAGTTGGGGTAGCTAGTATATTGCTCTCACTTCTCCGAACCCCTCCGCGAACCTATACCCTCCATAAAAGCTTTGTTACACAACTTTGACATATACTCTAATAACAATCACCAATCATCGTCTGGTATTCAAATTAAGTGTTTCATTTGGACTGGGTGCACCCAGATATTGATAATTTCTACCAATCTATTGCTCTGCAGATTACTATTTCTTCAACTTTTCTGACCCTACCCATTGTCTCACTCTCTCTATATCTAATATACTAGTCGCATCAAAATAAATACCTAATATGTATCTCCTTTTTTCTAATGGGGACAAAGATGCAGCCAATCCGAACCTGTCATAGACACTTCTCATTATCTCGCTACTTGCGACTTAACTACCAATGTTATGCAAAATTTTCGCGCCAGGTGTTTCACTCATTCCACACTCATATCAGTACCATTTGTGCATCAGTTCTACAGCGCTCTCTATATCAAAAGCACTACGATCCTTTCATTATTCTATGCATGAGTCCCTCCTAGGATCATTCTTCCTTTAATTCGTGGTCGTGAGCTTCCTCTGCAGACATATACGCGATCTCATTATTTTCTCCCTGCGTATGACTGTTACAGAATAAAATCTCTCACATTCCAATTAATTTCAGAAACTGTTCATTGATGTCCTTTTTCACTCGTTATGTATACAACTTTAAGTCTTTTGCTTTCATTTTTCGTCTCCTTGTATTTTCCTTAAAACTTATCTTTTTTAGAGACCTCGAAACGTAAGACATCCTAGGAAAATCCAGAAATTTGCTTTACATATAGGTTATGTAAATCGCTTGCACTACTTTCATTCCACCAGTCTCGGTGAGATTACTTCAACTCTTGAATCACTTTATTACTCATACCACATACAACTTATCTGATTATTGTCACAACACTACTAACAGAATGGCTCCTTCATTTGTTGTCCAGATTTGTCAGTTTCATCTTGTTCACATTTAACTGATCTATTGCAAACCATATACTTAAATACTTATCTTATCTCTTGTCATTATTATCGTTGTTCACTTATACTTTCTCTCCTACTCTATAATCTTGTTCACTAGGTTCTTTCCTTAACCTCTCTGCCTACTCTCACATCCTATTGAAAACCTCCACGTACTTAAGCTTACATAAAAACAATATAATGTGAATGTCCTTAAGATTAATACCCATACACTCTCCTCGAGATCACTCACTTCATCTTGTATTTAACATTCCATCACGATTACTATCAACATCTCCTTCACCATACACATAAATTCATACTTTTTTCCAATACATTCTGATTCTCATCATCTACTTATACACAATCATTTTAAGTATATATAAATTATTTATAAAACTCTTTGTAAAATAAGAAGAAAGAAAGTTATTATATATATAATTTTACACTACATCAACATTCTTCTTAATCCCTCATACTAGAAATCAATCTACCCTCACTTTATAACCATTCCTCATTTTTCTGTCACCCAAATTTACTTGTTATACCCATCATCCTTTTTACTTGTAAGAAAGTATTTGTTAAACTCAAATTATTTATGTAATCGCCCAACACAATCAAGTTCATGAAGTCTTATATCCTATACTTACCCCAATCTCAAAAATCTCCACTATACAGATGTCTATCTCACCCCTAGAGAAGGTCTTCTCCTGCACTTGCCCATTATAAACAATCAACGCTCTCCTCAGTATGGTCCATATATTCTGCTCTACAACAAAAACACTATCCCTTAAACCTTTGGTCAATCTGTTGTAATTCGTATCATTACATGAGATATCTAGTACTCGCTAACAAACAAAACTCTTTCGCAATGCAACTAAAAAACCTGCCATAATTAATAACAGGAAAGGAGTTAAGAATAATTAATAATCAAAAATATTTGCAATTAATAAAAAATAATGTTTCAAGAACAAATAATTTACATTTTATCAAATAATAATAATAATCAATTTAATTTGATTAGTTATTGATTAAATATTCATCAATAACGTTATTTATTTAATTATTATTAATATATATAACACCTTAAATGATTAAATATATTCCAATTATTTATTGTCTTTCCTACATTTAACACTCTAATCTTGACCTCAGATTGTGGTAAAGAGTGCAAGCATATATTATGGAAACGATAATGTGTTAAGTAAATTAGACCAAACTGGCGATAGCTAGATAGACGAAAAGGACTCTACACACCTTTCATATTCCTAAGAGTAGAAGAAAGTGTCTTAAAATCTCCTGCGGTAGTAGAAAAAATGGCATATCCCTAAGAGATATTCAACAAAATACTTACTGAGCGTCTTTTTACGACGGCTGTTATTAAAAAAAAAAGCAGAAGATATTTATACAGGTCAAATGATAATAAGAGGTGCTTACACTGCTGCTTGAGACTACTCGAAAGTGGTCCAACAAAAAGAAAGATCCCTCTAAAACAAACCCCGCCATTCTACTCATATGTTTACACCTAGTCTCTGGGCATCTCTCCGCCTCTTTATGGTGCACAACGGCATATTCAAGACACTCCATCTCTCACTGAAGACATCAGATTATCACTATGTTCGTCTTAGGATGCCTTCACCGTCCAGACGGCCTCGCTGTGCCTCTCTTGTTTCCCCCAGCATACTCACCACTATTAATCCGCTTAACCAAACTCAATCTACTTTTTGGACCAAACCATCTTAATACATCAATCTTATTTACGCCTTTCCTTAATCACACAACTCACCTAACACATTCATTCCTCAATTCATATATTCTTCTCCACACCTAACACGTCCGTAAGATTGTCCATCTGAACAGACTGCACCTCATATATATACGGTACCTCTATTCCAGATTCATAGTCTCACTACAATACTCATTTAACAGTGATAACAGCAATTAGCACCTCTCATTGCCTCAGAACAGTGAAACTTTTGCATAGCGATCTCTCTGTGATAATTCGCTCCATTTGCATTCACCAAGGATTTAATTGCACAGCCACCTTCCACTGCCATTTCTCAAAATTATTAAGGAAATCTATACACTCATGGATCACTCATCGTTCACGTATTATCATCTCAAAACAGATCGATGCTCTGATTAATACATGTAGAACTCTGAAGACACTTGCTCCGAGAGCACCTTTGTAGCTCACCATACAAAAATTGGTAGTTTCAACTCTTGCTCGGCGCCTCCTCGACCCTATCGACAATCACCTATACTCTTCTCAAATTTATTATTCACGAATACAACCTCTCCTCTTTACCTCTGTCAAACTTCCGTGCTACCATATCTTCTCAAAAACCTTCTATCAAATATTCTCCCACACAAAACCAAATCATCTTTCTTCCATTCTAATCCGTGCTCAAACTACAATGACATCGCGGTTTTCCATTTCACCTGGTCAAGATTAACAAATTTAAATAGCCATGGAATTGTTGAATTAAACACATTTGCATTGATAATAAATAGATTTATTAAAATAATAAACCATTGGCATTTCTCTATCATCCACCAGTCTCACTGATGTTGCACAAAAGCAATTACTTTAGGTTATTCGAACCATGACTTCACGACTATGCGTCGCGATTAACAATCTCCAAGTAATCATAGTAATATTATTAAAGTGATTCTTCGAGACATACCTCATAAGGAATTTCCCTTGATTCATTTCTCTAATACATTCTCAGATTGTGTTCAGCACACAAGAGTCTCTCTAGAAACCTAAATACAAGTTCTCAGTGCTATGCGTTCTGCTCTTCTCTTTACTCTTACTCACTCATTTGTACTTGCAATATTGTAAAATAAATTTTATACTACAATATTACCTTACTATACACTTCTTAATAAACGCATAATCATATTTTCTTTCATACAATGCAGTCACCTCATCAGTCACTCAAACACCACTCTTATTAACATTAAAATTATACCAGTCATAATTAATCTTCCTCCTATACAACATTCTAAATAAACTTTATATATATCCTACAATAAGTTTCTACTATAAATTATTCACTTATTATAATTCTCCTCCTATTGTATTATTATAAGGTTTACTATCACTGCTCTTCCTTCCAATTACTATCTTCCACTCAAACGCTATTTTAGTTGCACCAACTTCCTATTACCCATGTACTCATTACTCTCACTAAGTATCTCCCTCTTATATATTCTATATATGTAGTCATTCTTCATACACTGTTTTCTACCTCTCTTGCTCTGCCTATATTTATCATTTTTTAAACAACTTTATATACTATAATCTATAATAAATATAACCTCATAAAAATTTGTTTTACTATTCAAATCTCTTTTATATACTAGCCAATGCTTATGTCAGACTCTCTGTCTAACGTATCGTCCTCGTTCGCAACATCTCTACCTATACAGTTCATCTATTCAATCAGTCATGATATAGCTATCGCTCCTTATTCATAAAAATTATAGTTGCAAAATAAATAACATAAATAATAAGAATATATAACACAAATACATACTCATATATATACTATATACTATATCATAATATAACATACCAGAGAATAGAACATATACAATATTAATATATGTACAGTTGAACATTTTCATATCCCTACTCGACTACAAACTCTAGTATATCACATATCACCTAACGTGTGTTATTTATCCAATGTGATATCGTTCCAACTTTTAGTGTATCTTACAGGCTTTTTCGTTTTATATAATATCCAAATAACAAGACCTTAGTTCAGTGTTCTCATGCAAACCCTAATCAGTGATAGCATCGGTTTTACGACACTATGCGTGTCGCAAAACCACTATGCCCCTATTGTTAACTATCATTTAAGTTCTCCCTTTCGAGATAGAGCTCTCATGTCTTTCACCATATAGACTACTCCCATTTGAAAAGTCTCTATTATATTTTTCTTCCCTCTATTTCTTTCACTTCCTATTAACAGAAGGACTCTAATTATTAATAATAATATAATTTTATTAAATATATAAATTATTTAAATATCATACTCATCTAACATCTATAGCTATATTAAGTGAATATAATATTATAGTTTTATATATATAATTTTTTTTGAAATTTAAATATATTATTTGTGTGGAGTGTATGATTGAGTAGTGATTAAATCTTGTTTGAGTGTGGTATCGATTTTTATGAATATTTATAAGATGTATACTACTATGGATATGCATTACAAGTGCTATTAATATTGTTAGTTTTCTAAATCTTGATCTGTAAATATAAATACTCACCTCTCTGCATATACTTCAAAAGAATATATCTCATTGTGTTCGTAAGCATAATGAACACAATGGAAAAATTTGAAAGTGTATTATGTGTGCAATATAATATACAATTAGACGTTTAATGAAATAAATTTTGTGACTCATTTAGTACTTGCTCAATTTAGCTCAATCCGAGCTACTAATAGTACTTAAGTAGAATTAAATTAATATATAGTCATGGTTTAAATTTGTAGTCTCTCAGGATCCTAATGTATCATAGCGCTTTAAGTACAGATTAAGTTGCGTATATCTCTATGAAAGCTCTTTTATGCATGCACAATATAAAATAAAGAAGTGTAAGAAGATTAACATTAGTGCTTTTAAATTAATGTTTATTTAAGCATTGAAATTTTTTTTAGACATTTTACTTAATTAGATTAATTTAAACTAATTTAAAATAGAGTCAATTAACAATTAGGATATATACTACATCTCAAATCATCAATATATAGCTATACTCTATATGCTTATTGATTATATATATATATACCTACTTCTATGATTAAATAAGACAGTGAGTAAAGGTTAAAACTCATTTTGGTGTATATAAATATAAAAAAATAAAGTGAATATATAAATAATGTTTATATAATAGGAAACAATAATAAGGTACCGTGCTTGCATTTAAAGCTTTAACGACCTCGCGAACATGATTGTATATACAATATAATTTACTAAATATCTAGTTTATTCCAGATTAAATCACTGTATTTAAGAGTGATGAATTAATTTTTCTTACACTGATTTCCTATTGCTTTTGAATGGTTAAGATACCTTACAGTAATTGTACATGATATGTCATTTTATTAAATATATAATCAATTTTCCATTGGTTTCACTTCCTCTCAGTGACTATATCTCAGTAAACAACTCTAAGCAAACACCTATCTATTTTTCACAAGACTCTATGCAATACTAAGAAATATATAATTAGATTTTATTTTATATATATAGTAAAAATAATAAAATTATGTTCCATAAAACTATAAATGAAATAAATTATTAAAATATATTCTGGCATGGTATTGCTAATATAATATATATATATTAAAACAAAGGGACTTAATATAAAGTTACAAATAATAATTATAAAAGATATTCTAATAATATAACAATATAAAAAATAATTAATTGATAATAATTAGTCACGTTATAATTATTTAAAAAACAAATAAAAATCCTAATTAAAATTAATGAATGATAATATATCAACTACTGTGCGCTTACACAAAAAGATAAATTAGTAATTAGGTTTTTATTAAATCTGGGGTGAAATACATATATAAATTATTTATATTAACTATATCTCATTTCAGATTCAGAGACCTATTAGTCATCATGAGTTATAAATGAGTTCATCATAAAATCTAGTAGCTCTACAATTAGTAACTCATAGTGATGATTATATCTTATTCATAAATTATATTGTAAATATATAAGTGATTTGTAATACATGATATTCATTCTGTATTCTAATGAGAAATGAATCCAACATAGCTTTTGTATAACATAAAATAGTTTAACATATTTGTTAAGTAGCTACATTTTTTTTTGGTTTAACAACTTAATATATATATATATTATATATTATATATATATATATATATATTATATATATTATAATATATATATATTAATATATATATTAATATTATATATATATTATATATTATATATATTATTTATATATATATATATATAATATATATAATATATATATATATATATATATTATATATATATACTATATATATATATATATATATATATATTTTAATATATATATATATATATATATTATATTATGGTTATGCAATTAAATCCTATAGTATATAACTCTGTAAAAGTGTGCACTCTATAGAAAAGCTCAATTGAGACTTCCGCTCTCTCAGTTTTAAATGATAATTAATATTGTATTGTGTGATGAGATAGTTTATATTTTTCATGTGATTGACTATTAAGAAAACACATCCAAAACATCACAGATGCTCCACCAGATTGAGGAATATCTTGAGAAGAGTCTTGAAGAATGATTTCAGTAGACGCCCACTACTTGCTCTTCTCCCATCATCATTAGAGCACAGTTAGAAACAAAACACATCAGAACAGATCACATATTTAAAGTCGTCGGAATTAATGACTTTGGGTTAATGAGTTTATTGTAACTGTATCTTGAGAGCTCCTGGAAAATTGCACGACTCATTGACTCCTCAACCCTACTTAAATGAGGACCTAACCTGATGGGATTTGATGATGCTGTAAACCTTATACCGTTTATCATGTAGTTGTGAGTATATAGGACAATCGTGCGCTGAGATAATGACATATAGGAAGAAGTACTCATAATTGAAACGTCCGATAGTAGCATTGTTCTACCTTGGTCATGAATATCTTTTACAGATACGGTGTCCCCTAGGCTATTTTGTAAATTCGAATAATAGAATAGATACTCTCTGGTGTCAGGAGTGGTCGCTTAAAGACGAATAGGTGATCTAAGAAGGTATGTGATTTTTAAACGTTGAGAGGCTGTAATTTTTTTTTTCATGAAAGGAATCAATCCTGTGCTGTTCTGATTACTTTATGAAATTATGTTGTGATTTTTTTGAATTGTCAGTAATCCATTTAACGATGAGTTTGTGTTGAGAGGTAGTAGGTTATGCATCGCAAGTTGTGTGTGATATATTGTGAGAAAAAGATAGGATGGCTGAATACGGGTCAGGGTGGATACGCTGTAATGGCTCCACTCGACTCACTGCGAATGAAATCTCCCCTATAACAATTTGTACATGCTAATCAAAACAATGACCATACAAATGCTGAAGGTATCCGCAGTATAGTAGAGATGTCATTCGCAATTAGAGTCCTCAGATAGAACCAATTATCACCTCTCTCAGTAGATAGAACGATATAAATAGTTTTGGGGCGTGACGTTCTCGAGTTGCTCGTTCCCGAGGAAGATTACTTACTTAGATTGGGTTTAGCGTGTAGTAAAATTGGTGCAAGACTATGACTCCTCATGAAGGTGAACTACTGGGACTTTACTTTCGGACTCCGTGATCATATTCTTACTTTTTTCTGGTTATTCACGGCATGTTATGACACTACGCCTATACTCTTCAGTACTAGGCTCCTGCTGGAACGGAAATGGGATAGGATATGGGAACTTTGTTCAGGAACTAATTTGAATTAAATAATAAAATGTCATTTTTAATATGTTTTAAATAATAATTAAATTATTAATAACTTTTATAGATAATGTATTTATATTAGTGATTTATATAACTCGATATACATTTATAAACTGCGATATAAGTTATAATATCATAACTTAGATATTAGTATATATATGTATGGTGGACAACTTTTTTTTATGCTAATATATATAATACAAAATTTCTTTCATTATTTGATTAATGACCTTAGAACCAAAGAAAAGGCATGCCGATATGATATAATAATGAAAATCACGTTTTCTGT
>JABUQX010020394.1:0-41246 GCA_015478945.1 Trachelipus rathkii | reverse complement strand
CAGGAGATATAACTCCATCCCAAAACCTATCCTTCTTGCAACATCAACACCGACACCCAATTCATCTAACACTCATCATTAGTTAATATGTGCAGATTTTCGAGTGTTCTTTCCACACTCCCCCACACATATTTCATCAGTTACAAAAGCACCATCCTATTCATTATTCTAAGCAGATTCCCTTATTTTCATTCTTAACCTTTCGGCGCTTTCCTTCGCAGAAAGAGCTTCCTATTCCTTGTATGTCTCATTCATCCTCCTTCCAAACTGTTCATGTACATCTTTTTTCCTCCTCCGTATGCACCTTTTAGTATTCCTGTTTTCCTCCTTATATATTCAAGCATCTTTCTTTTGAAAAACCTTCATCATTTGCTTTTAGTACATCAACCCGCTTTTTTTACCTTTAACCGGGTTTCATCACCTCTTTCATTCCACCATTCACTGTAACATTCTTACTTCCTACTTTAGCACATCCACAATTCCTTTGCATACTAACAATTGTTTCCTTCATTTGCCCCCAGACTTGTTCAGTATCAACTCGTTCACATTCAACCGATTTACTAGCAAGCGGTCTTACATACTTATCCTTATTGGTCTTGTTCACTTAACTTCTCACTCCTTATTTTACCCACTTCCTTTCGTATCAACCTTCCTCTCCATCCAGCCACCACTAACTTAATTTTAACATAGAACATATAATGATCCGAATAAGCCGGATTCTGCTCTCAGTGTACGAAACGGCACACGGATCTTCTAAACTCTTCTTCACGCACACAAAATCTAATCATACTTTTCACCCCTTCGTTATACATCTTCTACTACAACCAACTCTAGTATAACTTATGGATACTCTTGGTGTTTAAAAGAACAGTATTGACTTACACAAATACTTACTCTCTTCACAGAAATCAATCAACCTTCCTACATTCTCATTTTTCACTCCCGGCCACCCAAAACACCTGTTTATAACCATCCCTTTTTTCTGATCCACGGCTATCCAACCATTCAGGTTCCAACACTATCAATCTGAAACTGCTACTCACTCCCTCCAAGCAACATTCAGATTTATCTCAAACATTGGTACTCTCTTCAACGTTCCCTACGATGGACCATACGTCAAACCACATATAGCCTCTTGACCTTTAACCTTAATTTAACCAATGAATTCTAGGACTTCACATACACACAAAAGTCTACATAGCTTGTACGCACAGGTCATCATCAAATTGGCACTCCTTTTCTCCCTCTCTCTATTCATTTCCACACACCAGCACACGGAAATTCACACCACACAACTGGCTTTCACTACGTTTCCTTTCATCTCTGTTTCAGGCTAGGGCTAGCAAATCAAATTTGCCTTTCCTAAATACATCCATCACCTCTCTCCTCTTCTCCTCATCATTTATTCCTCTGACATTCCATGTACCAATACGATTTATACGATTTCGCCGAAAATCAGACGGCCGTTTACGGCGATCACGGCCATCTCCGAGGCATGCATCAGAAATTCTAGCCAAGAGATTAGGTGGTAGTGGGTAGCCACCAACTACCACCGCCTTAGTCGACTTCTTACGACACGTAGGAACATCGATGGTGGGCCAATTCTTTCTATATATATATATGATATATATATATATATATATATATATATATATTATATAATTTATATACATATATTATTATATATATATATAATATATATATATAATATAATATATATATATATATATATATATAATATATATATATATCCCGCAACCAACACATCCCGATAATAGGAAAACAAAAAACAACTCAGAAAACTAAATAGACCTCAACCCCCTACCCTCATTCACAACAATCATGATAACAGAAACCATTAAAACCCTCAATAATTCAACAGCATCAGGCCCAGACTCCATATTCAACCTGCACATAAAACACCTTGGAGGAAACGCAATCCTCCTAATCACAGACATCTTCAATAAATCTTGGCAACTTAACTACATTCCCCCAATTGGAAACAAGCATACATAATCTCTAAACTCAAACCAAAAAAAGACCCCAATTCTCCCTCTATTGCCCAATTTCTCTGCTTTGCTCCATCAGTAAATTGCTAGAGAAACTAATATTAATAAAATTTCCCAATCTATTCCCTCTCCCAGACTTCCAACACGATTTAAGAAGCAACCATTCTACAACCGCACAGGCCCTCACCTCCTCACACAACACATCTTTATGACTTCAACCAATCAATCTTCCCAACAGATCTTTACTCACAGCAATAGACATAAAAAAAGCATTCGACCGTCCCCACACAAATCCTTATTCAAAAAATCCTCCATTCCCCTCTAAAAATTAATGACAAAAAATGCTTTCCAATTCCCTCACCAACCGTTTGCAAAGTCTTTATACAAAAACACCTCTCCATTCTAATCAAATTAACAGACGGCGTCCCCAGGGAGCCTTCTCTCTCCATTTTTATTTACTTTTCACTGCAGATCTGCCACCCCAATCCAGCCACTCATCAAACTTATCACTTATGCAGACAACATCAGCCTTATTTCCCAACACCCAGACGTAAACAACACAGCACACACATACCCAAGAATATCTACATTTATTAAGAAATTGGTTAATCTCCAACAGGAATGACCGCATCCCCCTTAAGTCCTCTATCACCTTTTTAACCACTGACCGTCATCAATCTTTCCATCCCATAATTACACTGAACAACAACCCCCTTCCTTTAAACAAAACCCCAAAAAAATTACTAGGACTTACCTACGACACCCACATGACGTTTTCCCCTACATTGACCAAATCACTTCCACAACTCAACGAAACTAAACACCCTCCGAACCCTTTTCCGAACACAACTTCAGTGACAGGAAAACAAACTCACTACTATCTATAAACAATTCTTAGAACAAATTTAAACTACAGCTTCTCCAGCATGGTTCTCAGCACTCTCAATCAAAACACATAAATTACAAATCTCTCAAAATACGCCCTCAGAATTATCACAGGTTGAACTAAAACCACCCCAATCCAACTTTTACCGAATAACCTCCATCCTCTATACCATTTTCCACACATCTGGAGATGGTGGGGGACTCAATTCTATCAGAAAACCCATAACCCAACCCCTTGCACCAACATTCTCTAAAATCCCCTTTCTCACCAGCTAATTCTATTAACCAATTACAATAATAATTCCCGCGCCCCTTCCCAATCGGCATGGATTACACATATCATACCCACTACAAATACTTACGATGCAAAACCACCCAAATAACAATTTATTAAACACCTCCCCAAAACTTTCCCCTAAAGAAGAAACGCTGTCCAGAGGCCAAATGGACCTCGCCAGGAGCAGATCAGGTCACCACCCCAAAACCCATGCAATATAAATATAGATTTAAAATTAGACATGTTACCTCCCCCACTTGCACCAGATGTCAACAATTCTCAAGATCAATAGAGCACTCTTCTGAGGTGCCAGCTCTCGTCGCCCCCGCGCCGAGCTCCTCTATATCCTCTCTCCTCGACCTGTGGAACCACCCGGTGGCGGCAGCCGGCCTCCCTGGAAGCAGTGTGGCCCTCCAATTAAGGTAGGGCCAGGAGCAGAAGTATATATATATTAGGGATGTGGCGAATTCGGCAACTATCCGGTATCCGGCCTATCCGGCCAATTTTTTGACTATCCGGTATCCGGCCGGATATTATCATTGTTATCCGGCCGGATAACCGGATAGTTACTTCCCTAGTAGGTTCTTCCTCGTTTTGATTTGGGGGGGGGAAAAAAAATAAATTTTCAAATAATTTAAAAAAATTTTATAAAATGATAATATATATATATATATATTTATATATATATATATATAATATAATAATATTTATATATATATATATTATATATATATATATATATATATATATATATATATATTATACTTGTTTAGACCTTCGATGTTGGGTACCAATGTTATATTATTTTTATTCATCATTTATGTTTACTGTCATACGTTTTATCTGAAATTTGGTGGCGACACGTTTCATAAATTTTATTCCATTATAACTTAAGCACAAAAAATTTGTATAAAATAAAACTAGATTGAAGAGTTTCAATATTTTAATTATGTATTTAAGCAGGTAAGTTTTTTTTATTTATTACTTATTTTTACAAAACTTTAAATAAAATACGATTGCAAAAAATGCCGATTTTTCGGTGTTGCTGCCAGAAGGTACAAAGATGGCCAAAATTTGTGGACTATAAATTTTTGCATTCCACTGAAATTCCACAATTTATTTTGGTAGTCCTCTAATTGCGGAATTAAATTGCGGAAATGAGATATAGGCATTCCGCTACTGCAATTCCGAGCACATTTTTCAAATTAATCGCAATCGCAATTAACGCAATTTATTTTGGTATCCTCATTTGCGGGAATTGCGGATTTAAATTACGGAACGCCCGACACTCTCGACATATGTTACTATTATATATATATATATATATATATATATATACTATTATATATATATATATATATATATTATATATATTATATATATATATATATATATATATATATATATATATATATATATACAGGGTGTCCACGAGTTTATGTTAGCAAGCGGTGTAACACCGTACGGGATGTTTAAGCATGAAAATGTGTAAGAATATAAAAGTTCGAGATTATTTAATTCATTAAGTAGGATGGGATCTGTTCTATGGTGTCCTGCCGGCACGCCGCAATACGAATCCGCCGACAAAATGCGCCATGTCGAATGGGATGTATAATATCTTTTAACTGGCTCTGTGAATGCAGGCATAAAAAATGGGTGGGCCTTCTTCATCTCGACATTTTTTGATACGGTTGTTTCGTTTCCACGCAATGTACGCCATAAACAACTAGACGTCAGCCGTAGACATCATGTGCCTACAAAAGCCGAAATCCTGTCAATATGAAATATTAGGCTTACGAATACAATGGCATATCCAATAGTATTTAAAAAAATCGATAACAGCAAACAAAGGAATTAAATTAAAATACCTAATGCATACCCTGTTTAGATACATTGATATGTAGTAAATGTAGCCTAATAATACCGGGCATGTGAATGTGGTAAACGCACTAACAGCTATCATATGGAGGTTTTGTCATAACCTACAAATTATGCGTAATAAAGTGTAGTGAAACGTATAATTTCAGAGTGGTTTGTTTAGTCGGAGCCATACATTTGGAACATGCCACGTGAACCAAGTATACGCAGGACGAAAAGCGTAAAATGTTGGAGGTGTACATTACACAAAACAGGAATGCTCACAGAGCTCCTGCAGAATATGGACAACGTTATCCCCATGACGACCGCCGAGCCTCATGGCATTCCATAGAGTTTAAAGACGGTTTCAAGGTACAGGGTCGAAGTTTCAACCCCCTTCATCACATACGGGAGGGGGGTCGTGTCCGTACATTCCGACATCAAACTGGACGTTCTGCTATACACCAGTGCAAATCCAACGTCCTCATTACGTCAGGCTAGTTCGGTCTTTGGGAATATCGAAGGAACCATACGACGGATTCGTTTTGCATACAACATGTATCCAAATAGGCCATACATTGTGCATGGTTTGCATGGGACCAAAAAGGGCGGCTGGGATTTCTAGCTGTCATTGATTGCCTTTTAATGGATGTACCGGACTAATTGGAAAATATCTTATGGACCGATGATTCTCGCTTTCCAATAACGGTATGTATAACAAGTGGAACTTCCGACATTTGGGCGGAAACAAACTCCCGTCTAACATTCACTAGCCATCACCAGGTTTCATACTCAGTCACGTTTGTGTGTATACCATAGTAGGATTATCGGGCTTATTCTTCGAGGGAAATTTGACCGGACAGCGTTACCTCCATTTCCTGCAGACCGTCCTTTGTTGACTCTCCTAGTGATATACCTTTAAGAAACAACAAACGAAGAATATATTACTAACATGATGGGTGCCGCTAGCACATAATGCAGCTATAGTGACGACCTACCTCGACAGAACCTTTCCGGAAAGATGGATCAGAAGATCTGGTCCATTTCCATGGCCTGCGCGTTCACCCGACTTAACACCACTGGACTACTTTCTGGGGGGGTATCTCAAACATACCGTGTACGCTGGTTTAATGACCCAGTAACCTCTCGCCAGATGATCTTCGCCGTCGAATAACCAACGCTTGTAGGGGAATAAACCCGGCGTCACTGTCATTGGCAGCAATGAAACCTGGCGCCAAAGAGGGCAGAGGGCAATGTATTCGCGTGGATGGGGCGTTCTTCGAACAAACTTTGTAAATAACTGTATGTAAAGTTGAAACGGACCTGACATTCTTCCCCTTCTTGCTGTTGTGGAAAAGATTCAAAGTGTAAATTTTGTTATGATACTATTAACCAACGTTATTACATTACATGTATCGATATTATGAACTGTCTTGAATACCATTTGTTTTCTTCAACCTTTTCACATTCCCGTTTAAAACTATTGTTGGTTACATTGACGCGTTATGGGTACATCCGCGTGAACGAAGAACCGTTATTCAATAAAATGCCGAGAGGACGAGCCACCTCATTTTTTATTGCATTTCAACAGTAAGCCATAAAAATATATCAATCCCTTTCGACATTCGCATGTTTTGTGCGCGGTTTTCGTATTACGCGTGGGCGCAGACGACCAGCGTAACATAATCACCATCCTCCTTAATGAATTAAATAATCGAACTTATTTTCCTACACATTTTCATACTTAAACATTCCGTACGGTGATACACCGCTGTAACATAACTCGTGAGACACCCTGTATATATATATATATATATATATATATATATATATATATATATATATAAAAAAAAAAATCAAAACAATATTTATTACTCTTTATACAATCATTATGAAATATATATATCATATAGGTAAAGGTATAGCACAGGACTCCACATATTTCTGAAAAAATTCTAAGTCCAAAATCAATACCGGTAAATATATAACAGACTGCCGGATATCCGACCGGATATCCGGCCGGATATCCGGTATCCGGTTTTAACTTTCAGCCGGATATCCGGTATCCGGCTATCCGGCTAATTCACTATCCGGCCCATCCCTACTTAAATCTAGTCTCTTTCTTTCTATAAATAATATATATATATATATATATATATATATATATATATATATATATATATATATATATATATATATATATATATATATATATATATATATATATATATATATATAAATTTAATTTGCTTTTATTTATTTTTATATTTTATATATATAATATATATATATATATATATATCTATATATCTTATATATATATATATATATATATATAATATCATCATTTAAGTACACAGTACAAAAATGTGTGTTGTTTTGGGGGGGTTTAAACTTAGCGGGGGGGGATGTAAGGGGGATCATCGTCAACTCATTTGTCCCTGTACCACAACAACAAGTAACCAAATGAAATATTATTCATCTATACTTCATCTATTGAAAACCTTAAAAAATAGGCATCAGATTAATTCTTTTTATGATTTCAGAAAGTCTTGTGGAAGTAATATATTTAAATGAATATTAATAGTTTCTTTAAGTTTAGTTTTTGTTTTTCACTGATTCATCAACGTTAAGATTAGGGAACTTAGTATATTTATAACATTGGAAAGACTGTGTTATTTCTTCACCGATTGATGTATTTAAGACAATTCAAGCTGTTGATTATTATTCTCAAGGTGGGTTTCATTCCCATTTTTACAATACTTCCATATTTTATTTTATTTACGATATGAATTGTTTAATGTCATTGTAATGTAATTAAGTTTTCAATTTATAATAAATTCATATATTAGTTTATGATGCCATAATAATGTAATGTTAAAAGAAGCTACTGACATAAATTTAGCGTTCTATAATTATAATCATATTCGCAGGCATTTATGTTTGCGTGTTGAAAGGGACAGTGAGAAATAGTGCAGATAGGAAGTCACATGCCGAAAAAGTGGAATAGTTAAAACCTCTCATTGAAATTGCTCAATGTCAATTGATAGGGTTAGTGTATTCTTTAATTACTTTTTTTGAAAACTTTTATATTTTGCATGGCGTTAATGTTATCCCTGGAAGGTTTTAAAACCACCATTCGTTTTTGTAGATTTACTCTGGTTGTAACAGGGTGAGCCAAAATGTTTGATCAGGTGGAGAAAAATTTATCACTTAATAGAGGTAACATTTTAAGTCATATCTCCATATTGGTAATTCTTATATACCAAATTTCATAGAGAGTGGTTTGTTAGGGATACTTTAAGGTACATTTGGCCTTTCCCTGTTTTTTTATGGGGAAAATAATATTTCAACATGAAAATGAATCCGAAAAAATTGTGTCAAAAATCGAAGAATTTTCCATTTTCGTGGGTGTATTTTAAAAGGAAATAATTTAACGATATAAAATTTTGTGTGATGATACATATAAAGTAGGGTTTAACTTAAATCTTAATTGAAGTTTGGGTAAATATTTTTTTTAAAAATTTACAGGGTTCCAAAAATCAATTTTTCGGAAATTCGGTAACTTTGAACCTTAATATCTCTGATGGGTAAGTGCTAAAAATCTGAAATTTTCACACATTATACTACTAAAATAGATGTTCCTTCACCTGCAATATTGACTTTGGTATTTGCTTGTTTTAAGAAATACAGCCATTCAAAAATGCCAAAAAAAAAAAATTTTAAGTTGTGTTATGATAGTTATTATTATAGTTAAGACAATTAGGAACCACGCGGGGCCCCGGCCCCGGCCAAAAATCAGCGAAAAACCGGGGTTTCTACAGGGGTCTAACTGTAAATTTACCTAAATAATAGTGTGCTAACATCAAACAAAATAAAAATAAATTTTAAATTCCATTACTCCTTTGTTATAAATTGATGCAAAATGCATAAACCTACCTAAATATAGTCATTTTTTTTTGGTTAATTTACTTTGATTTCAAATTAAAATTGGCCAAATTATAATTTTTTCCGAGTTTTTTTACATAAAAATATTCGAATTTTGATATAACGGATTCGGAAAAGGAAATAAATATAGTTGTTATAAAAATATTAATGTATTTATTTATTTAAAGAAATATCTCAAGAAAATCAATATTTTCCTTGAAAATTCTTTTTCAAAATTATTTATTAATTGATATATATATATATATATATAATATATAATATATATAATATATATATTATATATTATGATATATATTATAATAATATATATATATAATTATAAGAAATATGTTTTCAAAATATATTTTATACATTGTATATTATTATCATATATAATATATATATATATATATATATATATATAATTTAGAGAGGAACCTTGGATTCTCTTTTAGTGTTATGCTTTACTGTCACTTCACTTCATTTTATTACAAAATGTACACAAATTAAAAACATTGTTTAAGACTGATTTTTTTTAATGAAAAAAATTTAAAAAAAGGAAAGCTAATTTTCGTCGCCCGACACGCGAAGACCTTCTCTTCAGGCTAAGGGACTGGTTTTCTTTCTTGATCTTCATCAGTTCAAGTGTGTTTCAGTTGGTCTGCTTATTTTCTTCATGGTGTTGTTGAATATTTTGATGTTTTCAGATATCCATTTTGTATAAAATCTATCTTAACTTAACCGGGATGCTTATTTGTAGTTGTTACTATCATAAATGCAAAAGGATTCCATGATTTTTGCGAAGGTTCGTGTGATTGATAATTTCCTGATCTTTTATATTTGTTGAATATTGATAGAGTGGCTGTGTACGGCCTATTGAACTTGTTAAGCTGAATTTATGCTGTCTTGTGCAGGTCATACTGTAGTTTATTTTTTCTTCCTTGCAAATCTATGGTTTCACCTACATATAATTTATTGCAAGTAATGCAGGGGATGTGATATATACAGCTTTGGGGAGATTTTTTTTCGTGTTTTGGGTTTTTGAGAAAATGTTTTTTAGGTGATGTTATTGATGGAATGAGGGGGTAATATTTTTTTGGTAATATTGTTTTAACGAATATAATGGTAAATTGAGGAATGGGTAAAAAGAGGTGTTGCTATTTTTCGGGGGAAAGGTGCTATTGTACCTCTTTTTTGCTTTGTTAAATGCTTTGTGATGAAAAACTCAGGCATAGTAAAGTGATTTGGAAAGTATTGTGGGATGTATTTAGCTTTCTTGTGCTTAGAAGAGGGGGACAGGCAATTAACGAAAGCACAGAGAAAATAGAGATGACAGAACAGCTATTTTTGTGTTTGGGGAATTAGATAACCAATGTATATAGTTTGGTGCTAATGTTGGTTTTCTATATATATAGTTAATTGCAAGTAATTGTTATTCCTTGGTAATTAAGGTATCGAGGAAGGGGGATAGAGTTGTTGGAAGGCAATTTCTATCGTATACTGAACTGAAGGATTAATAGAGTTAATATATTTAGGAAACATCATTGGGTTGGGTGGTTGTGAGGAGGAGAATAAAATGTCGATCTCCAATTATCTAATCCATAAAACTATTGTTTTAATAAAGGGTTTGGTAAAAATATGATAAAATTCTGTTAGTTTCCCCAAACACAAAATCAGCTGTTCTGTCATCTCTATTCCTCCGTGCCTTTCGTATATGCTCTTCCCCTCTTTTAGCACAAGAAACTAAATACACTCCACAATACTTTCAAATTACTTTACTATCCTGAGTTTTTCATCACAAAAGCATTTTTACCAGCAAAAAATGAGGTAAATAGCCCTTTCCCCGAAAAATAGCAAACTACTCCCTTTTACCAATTTCCTCAATAACCATTATATTCGTTAAAACAAATATTCCCAAAAATATTACCTTCATTCCATCAAATAGCATCACCTTAAAAAAACATTCTCAAACCCCAAACGAAAAGTAAAATCTCCCCACAAGCTGTATATATCACATCCCCTGCAAAACTTGCAATAAAACATATATAGGTGAAACATAGATTTGCAAAGAAGAAAAAAATTCAACATACGAGACCTGGCACCAAGGACAGCATAACTTCAGCTTTAACAAGTCATAGGCGTAACACAGGCACTCTAATCAATATACAAACAATAATAAAGATGATCAGAACATCAATCACACACGAACCATAACAATCCCTGGAATCCTTTTTGCTTTATAATAGTACACTACAATAAGCATCCCAGTGAAGTTAAGATAGATTTTATACAATATGAATATCTGAAAACATCAAAAAATTTCAACAACACCATGAAGAAAATAGAAGACCAACTGAAACACACTTGAACTGATGAAGATCAAGAAAAGAAATCCAGTCCCTTAGCCTGAAGAGGTTTCGCGCGTCGGGACGAAAATTAGCTTGCCTTTTTAAAATTTTATTTCATTAAAAAAAAGTGTCTTTAACATTGTTTTTAATTTGTGTACATTTGGTAATAAAAATGAAGTGACACAAAACATAATATAAACAAGAATCCAAGGGCTTCCTCTCTAATATATATATTTCACTACGACAAAGTAGTTCTTTATTATATATATAGTATATATTATTATATATATATATATAATATATAATATATATATAATATATATATATATATAGTATATATATATATATATATATATATATATATTATATATTATTATATATATCATACTTATATATATATATATAATCTATATATATATATATATATATATATATTTTTTTTTAATCAATTTTATTCTTTTAGAAAATCAATTATTTTCTAAAAATTTCTTAGAAAATATTTATTTAATTGAAGGGTATTAAATGTAATTCCCTTTTTTCATAATTCTAACATCTATTAACTAATTGAATTATATTTAATTTTCCATCCTAGAGTTTTAAAGCACTTTCAGTGTTTTGGGACCTACATTCTAATTTTAGCTAAACACCAGCCGGCCCGGCCCCGGCTAAATTAGAGCAAGGCCCTGGCCCGGCACCGGCACAATTCCAGCCGCGGTCGGTCCCCCAAAGACAATACATAGCAAAATGAAATAAGTGTGGCATCCAGGAGAAATGAAAACAATGTTAAAAAAATTTAATTTAAGGTTATATTATGAATGTACCAATTAATATCTACTGTTAAATACAAAATTACACTCAAATAACTTTAAAAAGTTGATATAATATATATAATATATATATATATATATATATATATATTATATATAAATATATATATATATATATATATAATATAAATTATATATATATTATATATATATATATAATATTATATATATATATATATATATATATATATATATACAGTATATATATTACTCATCAATATTTTCAATGGTTGAAAATTTGGCAAATCTCAAAAGTCACCATTATATTTTTAAAATTCAATCGAAATTTTTGAAAGAAAAGAAAGAAAAACTTTCTGAAAATGAATGCATAATCTTGGCTGATTTTGCGAGAACCTACAACGTACGTAGTCCAAGAACGAATTCAAAGGGTATAATTGGTTAATGAACCAAGCTAACTTTGGCACCCATTTTGTTCTATATTTTAGAGATGAAAATAGTAAATTAAGAAGTCACTCTCTTTGTGTTTTAAGTAACTACTTAGAGCACAACACATCAGTTGTTCACGTCTTCGCAAACTATGTTAGTAAAATATATTAAACCAATAAATTTGCATAAAGTTGAAAAGCATAGATTTTTCAGATGGAAGTGGGTAAGCCAGTATACAGAATAAAAAACAATTTTGTTAAATTTGCAATCACCAAAAGCATTTCGGCATTAAAGGCTGAAATGGCATTTCTTTTGCATCTTGCACGGGAATGCCTGTGATGGGGTATGGAGGAACAAAAAAGCACGAATTAAGCACAAGAACAGCTTACAAGAACCCAATTAACACACCAAATTCCATCTAATATTGACCAAATATATCATTCTGCAAAAGAGAAATAAGAGGAATAACTTATTTTCTCGTAAAAGAAGAAGAAATTCATGAACACATTGAAAAGACTTAAAACGAGATTATGATAAATTGTTTGAGAATTAAGGGAAGCAGAAACTTCAAAATTCTTTCACTTTCAGAGACATAATTAGGTGCTATCCACTCAAAAACTGACGTTACGAAGAGCACTGTGTCAGCAATTCGTTTCATTAAGTGTTAGAGATAAATGCGACACAGTAGCTTGCGTATATGACTGACCAAAATGTTGAAAAATTGGAAAGGTAGAAGAAAATAAGTGTGGAGAAACGATGAATGTTTACTATATTTTTATCATCCTTTCCGGACCCAGAACTTTCATTCAAGATGTCAGATTGCGATCGGGGTATGGATTCGCAATGAAAAAATATTTTACGCAAACTTTCTGGGCCTTGAAATAAAATGTCCCTTAACAAGGCAGAAATTTACAACATCTCAAACAAATTTTCCGAAGAAAAATCTCTTTTTTCTGAACAATCACAGATACAGCGCAAAGTAAATATATATATAATATAACATAATATATATATATATAATAATATTATATATATATACAATATATATATATATATATATATATATATATATATATATATATATATATAACCGGATAACTGCACAATTTTATTATTTTGCATTTAAAGTTTTTTTTTATGTTTAATCCCACCTATGCATATATATATATATATATACTATATATATATATATATATAAGTTTGATAACGCATATATATGAGTTAAAAACACAAATACAATAACAATCTATAATATATATTAATTATATTACGTATGACGATTAATCGTCATCGTCATCGTCATCGGAAAAATAATCGGCATATTTTTTTTAATCGTCTCAGTCATCGTCGTTGTCGCGTTTATTCGTACGATATTTTGCCGATTATTTAACAATATTAAAGAATTTTGACATATTATGTAAAACTCAAAATATAATAATAATAATAATAATAATATAATAATTAATAAAATAATATAATAATAATAATAATAATAATAATAATCATAATATTTTATATATATATATTCTATATATATATATATATATATATATATAATATATATATCTATATATATATTTATATATATATATATATATATATATATATATATAGTATATATATATATATATATGTATATATTATATATAATAATATATATATATATATATATACCCATTTTGCTTATGGTATGTATGACATTCCGGTGCCTAATGGTTCGCCTTTCTGTTATGCGTTCATATCCACACTCCATCCCTCCAGACAACATAATCATATACAACATACTTATATCCACACCCCTCTTCTAGACAACATCTTACAGACATCCCTATTCCTTATATCCATACGTGTAAGGAGAAAAAATTGCCCACATCGTATGTCCTGCGTGTCGTATAAGGCGACTAAGGGACGGTGGTATTTATGTTGGCTGCCTACTACCACTTATACTTTTGCCAGGAATGCTAATGCATGCCTCGGAGAAGGCGTCATCGCAGTAAGCGCCCTTTCTATCCTTCGGCGAAATGTATGAATCGTATTTGTATATGAAATGTCAGAGGAATAATGTTTGAGGAGATGAGGAGAGGTGATGGATGTTTTTAGAAAGGGCAAATTTGATTTGCTCGCTGTGAACTGAAACAAAGATGAAAAGGAAACGGTGAAAATGAGTGGTGTGGGGGTGAAAATGTGTTTGTGTTGCTGTGGAAGAGGAATGGAAGAGCGGGATAGAAGAATTTTGCCATCTGATTGAGTGAGTTTGGTAAGAGAGCTATGGTAGAATTTTGTGTGTGTGAGTACTAGAAGTCTAAAGGTTTTAAATTTTAGTTTGAAAAGGTCAAAACATTTGGTGTGTTGCGACCTATGATCCATCTGAGGGTAATGTTGAAAGAGTACGATTTCTGGGATAATATGAATGATGTTTGGAATAAGGGGAATGGAGATTCAGCTTCATTGCCAACATATCTGCATTTCAAGGCATTTTTTTACAGTTGTCACAAACCCACTTTCACGGGCAGAGCCTCTATTCAGGAGGGGGTGTAGTACCTCAAAAGTTTCACCTCTAGCGCAAATTACGCATATGAGCAACAGACGCAGGCTTTACAACTGAGGACGATTTAAATTCAGTAAGGAAATGCACAGAAGAATGGAAAGGAATTCCACAAAACAGAGGTGGTGGGAAAGAAGGTAGCACCACAGCAAACTAGCCTGGAGTACCCAATGTAACACAATACTCGTTGCGCAGATACAGCACCTATTGTGCTACGAACGCGTGTCAAAGGTGGTGGTACGCGAGTGATAAGTTCCCTCGAGCATTGCCGCTGCGGTACCCTATAGGAATACGAGATAAAGCACCCACAACATCGCCTCGAAAGATGAGGGTCAAACTGAACTGGAAAGTACAGAACAGTTTATAAAGCCTTTTTGCCGTTGACTCGACCCTGTCCCAAAATCCGGGTGAACCAGAGCCCCGCCCCCTCCCTAGATAATGAAGCAGTAACTCCATACAATGGGCGGATGAGAGCCTTTGTATAACGGAGCAACTGAGAAACAGGAGGGAAAAATCTCACAGTCTAAACAGAACTTTCAGTTCTTTGAGGCCGCCCTAGCAAACCGGTTGTGATGTGAGGTTTCCAAGACATTTTTTTGTTCATGTTCAAGGCCAAGGATGTTTATATTGTCAACGAAGGAGAGACGCACAGACCGTCGAAAGAGAAGGAAATATTAGAAGGTATTTGAGAAGGAGAAATTTGTAAAAGTTTGGGCTTTTAAAGATTGAAATTTCACAAAGTTTTATTTCTATCCATTAGCGAAGAATAAATCGGAAAGATAAGAAGACGAGAGGCATTCCAAGAAGTAAAAGTTGGGAGTAGAATTGATGTGAGTTAAGAATGAAGGGTCTGAGTCATCGGACATGCGAGTGGATATGAGTTAGAGGTGCAGGTGGAAGATCATTAAATCGAAAAGTGGAATAAAGTAGGAGATAAGAACGAACCCTGAGGAACACCACTATTCGAAAAAGAAGAGAAGTCGCCCCATCACACAGCCGATATTGCAGCGATTTTGAAAGAAAGCACTAGATATAAGTAAGCAAAGAGAAGGAGGAACCCAAAAGGATGGGAGCTTGGAGAGGCCAGTGGATGCGTGCCATACTGGTCAATGCTTTGGATATGTCAAGCCCCACCACCCAAGTCTCCGTAGTTCCTAAGAGCGAAAACCATAAATCGGTTAGATAGGAATGTATCTCGCCAGTAGACTTCGGCAACGAGAGCCGTATTGGCGATCGGAGTGAGTTTCAGATGAATTAAGACAGTGGTTGAGAACGGGTTTCAAAGATTTTGATAGAAATACAAGTGGAGAAGCTACAGGGCGATAGTTAGAAAGGTCAGAGGGCTTCCTTTTTTTTCGGAATAGGTGGACATGTGAAGAGCTCCAACACTGAGGAAGGGAAAGTGCTAGTATTCGAGACTAGAGAATATAGTTGAGCGAGGGGTTGAAGAGATTAGCCTTTTCAGTTGGAGAACTAGCAACAATGATCAATCGAATAAGAGGAGGAAAGGCAGATTTTAACAGAAGTTGCTAGAGATGAAAGATTTGTCAGTTTAGGAGAACCAAGGAGGTTAGCGCACTTTCCTTTGCTGAAAGCCAGCTTTGCTCGTCGAAGAGTATCCCTGCAACGATTTCTAGCTGAATGAAAATTAGCGGGAGTGATGATGGAAGAACGAGAATTTTTCCACACCCGACAGGTACTCGTCTCTAGCATGAATGGCCAGAGAATAAGCACGATCGAACATTGGATTATGAGGAAAGAAAGATTAGTTTTAGAAGGAATGAATGAGGAAAGAAAAATTCAGCTGAAGAAGGAATGAACCTGCTCATCCCATCAACGATTACAGCTCCCTCCTTAACTTTTAAATCTTTATACATCCATCATTATCCTTACTGATTTAGCCAAAGTGCTTTCATCTGCAAACTTGGAAACCTTACTTTTAAAGTCCCTGGTCTAAATATTTTATACTTGTATGAGGAACAGCCACTTGACTTAAGAAATCGTTACGGCCATAAAACATGTCCTCCTCATTTATATTAATATTACTTTCATTTTCATTGATTAACTATTATTATTTTATTATTATTATATTAATTATTATTATTATATTATATTTATTATTTTATTATTATTATTATTATCATAACTATTTTATTATTAAATTATTATTATTGAGACTTAGGAATCAAAAAAAATTTGATCGCCTAAATAATTTTGTGGAGGTTGAATCCCCTGAACCCCCCTGTCTACAGCCATTATATATAATATAATATATATATAATATATATATATATATATATATATATATATATATATTATTATATATATACTATATATATAATATATATATATAATATAATATATATATATATATATATATAGAGAGAGAGGAGAGAGAGAGAGAGGAGAAAGAGAGAGAGAGAGAAATTTTTTAAAATAGTTTTTTTCAATTTATCGTCATCGTCATCGTCATCGTCATCGGCAAAATTTGCTCTAATCGTCATCGTCATCGCCATCGGCAAAAATTCATAAATCGTCCATCACTAATATATCATATATTTATATATATATATATACTATAATAGTATAATATTATATATATATATATATATATATAATATTATATAATATATATATATATACTATAATATATATTATATATATATTATATTTATTATATATATCATTATATATATATATATTTATATTATATATATATATATTATATATAATATATATATAATATATCTTTATATATATATATATATATATAATAGATAAATTCTCAAAAGTATTTAGTTTAATTTTGTCATTTTACAGTAGATATAATGCGTAAATTCTTATGTATCTTAACCTTAAATTAAATTTTTTAACATTGTTTTCATTTCTCCTTGATGCAACACTATTTCATTTGTCTATTTATTGTCTTAACTATAATAACTATAATAATAGCTATCATAACACAACTTAAAAAAAATTTTTTTGGCATTTTTGAATGGGCTGTATTTCTTAAAACAAGCAAATACCAAAGTAAATATTGCAGGTGAAGGAACATCTATGGTAGTAGTATAATGTGTGAAAATTTCAGATTTTTAGCACTTACCCCATCAGAGATATTAAGGTTCAAAGTTACTGATTTTCTCCGAAAAATTGATTTATGGACACCCTGTTAATTTCTTTTTAAAAATATTTACCAAAACTTCAAATAAGATTTAAGTTAACCTACGTTTAGTATTATCATCACACAAAATTTTTATCGTTAAATTATTTCCTTCTTTTAATAAAACACCCACGAAAATGGAAATTCTTCTTCTCGATTTTTAACACAATTGTTCGGATCATTTTGATGGTGGAATATTATTTCCCAAAAAAAAACAGAAAAAGGCCAAATGTACCTTAAAGTAATCCCCTACAAATTCACCTCTCTATCTGAAATTTGGTTACAGAATTACAATATGGAGATATGAACTTAAAATGTTACCTCATTAAGTGAATAAAATTTTGCTCCAGCTGGTCAAAAATTTGGCTCACCCTGTTACAACCGGAGTAACGATCTACATAAAACGGAATGCGTGGTTCTGACTTCCAGGATAAATTACGCATGCAAAATTAAAAGTTTTCAAATTATCGCAGCGGCCATTCCATATCTTCTTGGTCGGCAAAAAATGGATAGACCCAATGTCAATTGATTAGGGTTAAGTTATTTTTAAATTACTTTTTATCTTAATTTGTGGGTAATAAATATAAAACGGCTTACATCTATTATTTATTTTTTAGGCTTTTGATTTTTGGCTGCTTTTATTTTTTGGCTGGTTTTGCTTTTCGACTGATTTTGTTACCGGCTGCTTTTGGCTTAATTTTGCTTCCGGCTTTTTGCTTCTTCTGGCTTGTGTTAATTTCCCGCTGGATTTTGAATTCTCTGGTCCAAAACCACAACAGCTGAATGATAATAAGTTGATGTCCCTGCACTGTGTTTTCATTCTTCATACCCAGTTACGAGACATAGCCTAAAAGAGAATAGAGATCGAGAACATCTATCTACAACTTAAAAGTAATCTACAAGTATAACTACCAGATCATATAGAAGACACCACTGTGTTGATAGAAAATCTACTCTACTAAAGAAGACTAATCCTTATTAGAATATACTGACTCAACATTCTACATATTTTATAAACTTACCTTTTTGACAAAGGAAAATCTTGGTCATCCTGAAAACTTCCTTGTTGGAAAAATCTTATATTTATTTGTACTTTTGGTTTTTCATAACCAGTCCAAACAGTTGTTGATTCTGAAACAGAGAATGAGAAATCATATTATTGATTCTATGTTAAGTTAATATATTATCAGAACTACTTTGAAATATTACTTACTTTTATTTCCACTCGGTTTTTGATTTTCTTCATATTCATATCGAACCAGTTATCATCGTGATTCTGACCGATTACGTGTCAGACAAATAAACATCTATTTAATATTTCGTATCACTCAATTACGCAGTGTTATCAGTTATTATTTATCCTTAAAAGTTATCCGGCTAGATTTCTTTCAATAAAATATAACAGATACACACTTTCAATTTAACCGATTAATTTTCTAATTATCTATTTAAAGTAACTTAATCTAATGAAACTCGTTCGTAAGTGTTAAATAAGTGTGTACGCAACAAACGCAGACACAATCCATTGGAAAGCACTGCTGGTAAATAGGAAGAGCGGGGTCCACCTCATCTTCCCTGGGGTTAGCGAAAGCTTTCATCCTCTAATTGGAAATTCCTATTGACATCACCAGAATACGACGAGATACGAACTTTTTGCCTCTTTTTGACGTACAAGGTGTGTTTATCTAACTTTTGTACTTTTATATATTATTCTTGATCATTGACTGTCTTAAATATCTCAGGGAGGTAAAAGCTATTATTATCGCTATTGCCTCCCGTTACATATACACTTTTAACTGGCGCCCGAACAGGGACCTCGTGTTCCTGCTGCCAGCGGCGCGCCTGATTGTGAAATCATTCACCTGAATCTTCACAGCGATTTTACACTATTTTGTTCTATGACAGTCATGGCAAATAGAAGATTCAAACTTATACTTTCTTTTTTTCGGTTTCTTTGTTCTATTATTTTTTCTTGCTTTCTCTTTACAACATACAAACAATAAAAATAATGGCTCAAAAAGCTCCTTCCTCGACTTCCCGCGAACCAAAAAAAAGGTGGGCGGAAACAGTGCCTGGCACACACACATGCGCACACCAGCAACACAGACTACCGCCTGACACAGCGAAGCCCCGAGTGGAATATACGACAAAAACATGCTCACGACAGAAGAGCGCACACCGCGACCACGCATAGAGACTCCACCTCCGTCACACACGAACAGAGAAGCCACGCGTACGCAGACTAAATAGGAGCGAGCGATCACGATAGATGAAAGTGTGCACTACCGAGGTCAATGAGACAAAGGCGAATGAAGTCTGACTACCATCAGACCTGAGACACCGCCAGGGAGGCACCAAGTGGCCAGCGCACTCTCTAAATCATCATATCACATCGTGACTCTCAAATAAAGCGAGACGCGCAAACACACGAAGCCAGGCACTTCAGAGCTGTTGCCGAGAAGCACTCTCATATTTCTTACTCCACTCAGGTACTCGAATTCAGAGGACTCCTCAGCAACTCACAGAAATAAGACAAGATAATACTACATACAAATGAAAACGTACAGACTATATGATGTCAGCAGCGCCACTCAACATAGAACGAACAGTGTGAGCGCACCAACCAAACTGAGGCGACCCGCCCGACACACAAGACGCGGCTGACACAACACCAAAAAAGAACCTGTGATCAGCTCAAGATCAAGGTAATACTTAGCTCTTGTAAAGCAGGATCAGTCCACATAACGCTGGATAACAGGCTTAATTAGTAAGAAAGCAACCTCGGTTTTACAGAGGTGACGTTTTTGAACTTCGGGTCTCAGATTACAAAGACCACGAGATGATGTACATCACTATTCTGACCTCCTTGAGAGAGAAAAGAAGGCCTTATAGATCGACGCAGGTGCCTTTAATGGCTCCTTCGGATATTAATTATCAACATAATAATGCCCAGGCGAAGTATAGTCATCTGACTCAGCCTCAACAAATGACATCGCTGCAGCCTCCAATTCGGACATCCTTACATGATACCGATCATAATGATGATGATTCCTTATATACGGGCCGACAAATTAAACAACAAATAGATATGTTGACTGAAGCTATTTCGATGTTGGCCCAATTATTAAAAAATTCCCAGCGATTGAAGGTCGTTGATCCTGGGAAATATAAATACGAGGCTGAGCAGGATCTTTTAGTATATTTAGGGGATTTTGAATCATATTGTAAACTTCACTACCCCAACGCACCACATCAGTGGCTGAGGTTTTTGGGTAGGCAACTGGAAGGAAGTTTTTTAGATTTATATAGATTATTAATTAAAGAGGATAGGGACTACTTTTCTGTCCGTGATACACTAATTAGGTGGTATGAGGACGAGGAGAAGCGGAAAGATGAGTACCGTTTACAGGCCTACCACGCCGCTCATCGAAAGCGTGGGGAGAGCATTCGCATGTATGCTCTAAGGTTGGAACGGTTAGCTAGGAGAGCTTATAGGGGATTAGATATGAGGGAACACGACTCGTTGCGAACTGCATTCCTGTGCAGTCTTCCTCCATACATTGAGAAAAGCGTGAGGGAATATATTAAAATGCAGGATTTAGACGGAGTTGGCCGCACTCCTTGGTATAAGATAGTAGGGTTCGCTGACTCACTTGAAACTGAAAATACTGAATACCCGCACTCTATCTCTCAATCATCGTCACATTTAGAGGGAAGTAGGAAAAACTCAAAATATGACAAAAGCAATGATGTTTTAAATGAGACCACTGATTCAGTGGTACAAATTAACACTGTTTACCCGCGGTGGACTGATGTTTTACAAAACCGTGGCAATACCAATAATGGTAATAATAGAAACAAGAGTTCCAATAAGCAGAAAGATTTCGAGATTCGTAGATCAAATGAAAGACCTTCAGGTAGTTTGTATAATAATAGAAACTAGTGTTTCAAGAAGCAGAAAGATTTCGAGACTCGTAGATCAAATGAAAGATCGTCGGGTAGTCGGTATTATCGCGACAACCAACGTAGTCCCCTGCATAAAAATCCTTTCCGAAGGGAGGAAGGACATTCCAGAGGAGAGGAAAGAGACGAAATTATTTGTCAGTATTGCGAAACCGTGGGACATACTATGGAACAGTGTTACAAATACTTGGGTATTTGTAGCTATTGTAAGAAAAGAGGTCATCGGAGGGCGGAGTGTCGATCTTATAACTCGTCACCGCCGCCCTTGAATATTCGTCGTCGTATAGTGTGTCCATTTTGCAGTGGTCCACATCCTGGGATGAGGTGTACCCATAGGACTCCTCCTAGGAACAATGGACCAAAGGTGGTTGATTGTACCACTCCTTCACCACCGAAGGATCGTTCCCGGAAACCCGTGTCATGAGTAGTTAGAAAAATAACTTCCCAAACATACACTAAATCAGAAAACCAAGATGAAGAAGATACCCATCATAGGAACGGGGAAACTCGTTCTTCACGGCCGTTTCTGAACCCGTGTGACTATTGTAACTTGTCACATTATGAGGGCCAATGCCTGGGGATAACCGAGAAAACGATTAGTTCACTGGAACCGGCTTTAAACCCCCGTCCTCCAAAAAATTGAGTTGTTTTGTGGAGACAAAAATAAATTCAGGCTCGGAACTACGTGGCTCCTTAGATGAGGGTGGGAAATAGAGGAGAGTAATATTGAATCTTTGAACTTTTCAGATAATTTAGATATGACAATAGAAATAAATCTATGTCAAGCTGATCTTGACCCTTTGATGGTTTGTGTAACTATAGATAATCATGCACTCCCCCGGTTTGATTGTCTCATTGACAGCGGGGCCGATATAAATTTGATAAGTTCAGAGGTTATACCTGTATTAGGAGAAGACAAGATCATGTATCCTTCCTCAGAAGTTGGTGTCAAAGCAATAAGCGGATTTGGTAATAAAAAACGTATACCAGTTACACATTTTATTAACTTACAATTAAATTTTCAAACCGGATTCTCTACTAAAGTAGGTGCATTTTTCATTGTGCCCTCTGAATATATGTCAGATCATACATTAATATTGGGAACGAGTGGCCTGCGAGAAAATCATTTACTCCCAGATATGGCCAGACACCAATTAATACATTTAAATGGGAAGATTGTACAGGTTGTGGCCGAAGGGATTCAGATGAAATCACGATCTTTCCCTCAGACCCACACAATTTCAATAAATAATGTGACATTAGTTCATCATGATTTGGATGATACTGAGATCATTCATGATCAAAGTAGAGATCGAAATCTTAGATTTTTGTTGAAGGGTTTAGGACAATCCTGTAATGTTTTAAATTGGAAATTAGTCCATAATCAATATCGGATGCACCGGGGACGGATTTGTGTTGAAAATGGGGTGTTGTATTATAAAACTAAGGCGGAGAATCTATTATATATGGTTTCCTTGGATTTGTTAATACATACGGTTGTAAATCTTCATGTTACATGTGCACACATTGGTCGAAATAAATTAAATCAACTAATACATAAACAGATTTGGCACCCACGCATTAACCAAGTGGTATCCGATGTAGTCCGTTGCTGCCCGGTGTGTCAGATGCAAAAAACTTTTTCAACAAATGTTGTCCCACCAATGCTTAAGATTCTAGCCAGTTTTCCTTTCGATCTATGTGCAATGGATCTTCTTCAATTTCCGAAAACCTTTGGTGGGAATAAATACTGTTTAGTAGTGATTGACCATTACTCTAAATGGGCAGCGGTAGTCCCAATTGCGGATAAGTCAAGTGTGACTGTATCAAAAAAGTTTAAGCATAATATATTACCTTTTCTGCCTAAGGTTCCAAATCGTATTCTAACAGATAATGGAACCGAGTTCACCTCTCATGTGTTTCAGCAGGTGTTACAGGAGGGGAATATTAGACATATACGTACCTCTCCACTTCACCCTTCAAGTAACGGAGTGTGTGAGAGGTTCAACCGTAGTTTAATCCAAATACTTAAATGTTTGGTTTTAGAGCAACCTGCTAATTGGGATGAAGAGTTACCTTCATCGGTATTAATATATAACAACACTTTTCATAGTGCGTTGAATATGTCGCCCTCAGATTTTTTATTAAAGCAGGCACATTTGGCAACTCATACTTTCCCACAATTTTGGGAAACTGGTAGTGCTAACTTTAAACCATATAAAAAAGGAGATAAAGTAGCTCGGAAAGTAATTCGAACGGGCCCCAGTACCACAATGAAGTTTAGAAGTAAATGGGAGGGTCCGTTTGTTGTAGAGGAGGTTAATGCCAATCGCGTAACATATCTTATTAGAAGAGTGAATAACGCGGCTGACCGATTACAAAAAGTCCACTTTTCACATTTGAGGGGGTGGATAGATATTCCTAACTATTTGCGTAAATATTTAAGGCGTAATAAAGACATCAGTGATACATTTTTTTCAAATGAAACTGATTTTTTTGATGAGGGGGAGGATACTTTGGATAGGCTTTCAGAGTTGGAATTGACAGTGACAGAAGAAGATTGGGAGGAGCCCCCTACAGAGATAGATTTGTTTAATGAGAATAGTAATCACATAGAAGACGAAGACGCAGATTTTGAAGGGTTTCTGCAACTGCAATTCAATCCAATAGCATTGAATACTTTTGCAAATCTACCGGATTTATCAGACGATTTAGATCGTCTATATAATAGTAAAAATGTGGTGGATCGTTGTAATAGGGGAATGACTACGATTCCAACTCAGAGTGCAATGGCTACGCCCTCTGTGAATGTGAGATTTTTGTTGCCAGCGGTAGAAATTCCTCCTTCAATGGAAGAGTATTCACGGTCGGATTCCTTCATGGATTCTGAACTCTTGGAGCAGGTTTTTGAGAGTACTATAACACTCACTCCGGAAAACAATGCAAATCACCATGTAGAGTGTTTGAGTGATGGGGTTGATGGAGCTCCTGCCCCTACTCCCACATTGGATTATCATGACCTTTATACACATGAGTATCCAATACAATTTCAATATCCGTCTGTGTTATGCTCATCGGGTTTGGATGGGGAGGAAAATGAAACTGCTGGTTCATCCAAATTATTGGGGAACCCGAATGTGTCCCAAGTGGGTGTGATAACACAACCACTTTTTGACTCCTATTTCCGGGATAGGCCACGTTCAAGTGGGTCTTTATCTTCTGAACATGGAATACGAGTTTTGAAAAAAGGGGGGAAAACCTTGCATGTAAATGATAGAATGAATGAAATGAACAGTATGAATAGTTCCCAAATGACGAGTTTTGAAGGGTTCAGTCCACCTCAAAGAGAGGCCATGGCAACAAGTTCCCCTCTAAGTAATTGTTCATCCCTAGCTGTAGACAAATCGGTGCCTCCTTTTCAGGTATTGGGGGAGTTCTTTGGTGAGCCAACAGATGTTCGCTTGAACTCGAGTGACATATTTCTTGTAAAAATACCTGAGGAGGTAGTAGTAGCACGAGAAGCCCGTCGGTTAACGCGACGTATGGGCCCTGCCCCGGAGCTGCCTCATATTATGCCAGCTCCGTTGGAACATGTGAAAAGACGGCGACGAGAAAGTCAGCTTTGAAAGAAAGTATGGGGCACATGGACCTCATTCAATTCACTAAAAAATTATTATATTAGGTTGGGCCGTAGAGTACGTATTTTACGAAATTAACATATGCATATGCATTGTTTTTCATTTCTTTGAAATATTAATAACGATGAACAATGTAAAAAAATTATAAACCTGTACCCACGAACTCAAAAAAGAAAAATTTGTCATTGTCATCGGCATTCATCATATCGTCAGAATGTCAGAACATATTTATTTTTGTTTTAATTCAAAAATAAATGATGTTGTGATAGTACAATCTTGATTTTCAATTCAGTATTTCATAATGATGTTTATGTTTAACCATAATTTTCTATCCAGTTTTCCCAGATTTATTTAGGCTAGATCCAAAGGATGTTGACGAGAATAAATAAGAAGATGGTACAAAGGGTACATCCATTTATGAGGCACACATAGGAATAATTTCAAGGCGAAAAATGTGACATCATCAAATGGAAACTTCTTCGTAAACGGTTTGGGATATGAGTTATGAATAATCGCAATGATTGTTCATAACAAGTATCCTCCTTTATTATTTGTTATTTTATTATTTTATTAATAATTAATATATATAAATGTGGAGTATAATAATTACATTATATTACCACTCAATGGACCAACACTATATATGTGTAGGTATATCAATACATATATACTGTTGGAATGCTTGATTTAGTTAGCAACATTGGAGAGATTGCTGTATTAGCGCCACTGACATTGAGAACTGATATATTAGCTCCACTGAGACTGCAAGGAAGCGAGCAATAGAGTCACCTTTAGCTTACTAGCTAAAAAGGGAAATCAAACTTTAATTCTGCCGACAGCTATGCTAATCTAATCTAAGAAAAAAATATTATAATAACATAAATCACCTACACAGTTTCTTTTTCTTCTCTTTTCCTATTTTATTTCATTAACTAATTAAAAAGACTAGCAGAATAATCCAAATCGAATGTGGAGAGTGAATGAAGTTGTTCTGCCAAGTGCTATTTATCCAAAAATATTATTATTTTCTTTTTAGGCTGAGTCATTGTTGGTGGAACATTAAGGAAGATAACTTCTTAATACCAACTGGAACTAGTGAAGTACTTCAAACCCTGAATTAACAAAGATGCTATCATTGCTCTTGACCGTGGGATCATCCGAAGTCAAGTTATTTAGGGATGAAAAAAAATATTTGACTCGTAGATACCAGATAAACACCAGAGTTGATTACAACCCTGGTCGTATATTGGCAGAATGTGTGGACAGGGTAAAGGAGCTTATGACCGCTGATGTAAGTAATATAATTGTCTGGGCCCTAACGACAATGGCCTGGACCAAAAAGGAGATCATCAATAACGATGGAAAAAAGGTGACGGTTTTGATACCGAATCCAACATTTACAATTGAGAACATTCCGTCTATCATGACGGAAATTACTGGAATCGTGGCTAAAATCAATTCCCAAACTAAAGTTTATTTAATGATACCTCCCATTCAAGACCTTTATATTTTTAATAAAAAGCGAATAATTAAAGAATGGGGAATTTCATTCGCAGACTATGGGATTGATGATCCCGAATTGGATCCTAAAAAGTTGCAAGAACATTCAATTAAAAGTTTCAATCAGTTCGAGTCCTTAACTTCTGTTCATTATACCTGGCCAAATAAACAAATCATTAGGGGAGTTGAAATTATGAATTATCATTATGGGTTTAAAAATAATAGTGGGGCTGATAAAAATACTCCTCACAATAACTACTTTCGTCAATTATGCGATACATTAAAATCTCCTTTACTTCAGGACGGGCTTCATCCCAACCAATCGTTTCTGGATGCCTTATTGGGTAGGTACCGAGAGTATTTTGTTCCGGCACAACCGACTATTCATAAACCTAGACCTATTTTATCATTTTCACGCAACCAGAAGTATGAACGCCAACCGCGTTCAAGTGCTAATTCATGGAAAAATAAAAACTCATATGGGGGTTATCATGATTATTCCCAGCCATCTACATCTGGTTACGCTCCGGAATTTGATAAAACTTTAGAACCAAATTGGGCATCATCCTCGAATGCTTATGTGTCACCTTCGGGGTATGATCAATATAACTATCCTAAATATGCTTATGAGACACAGACACCTTATGTGCCTCCACCACAAGCAGTTCCAAATCAATCATGTGGCAATAATGCAGCTTATGGTAACCAATCATGGTCATCCTATGGTGCTTCATCTGTTCCTGGTACGTCAGATATTACCACCACATATGGAAAATATGTCCTTCAGTCCAGTGTGGATGTACCAGAGGCTGATGTTGATTTAATTCAGAGGCGAGCTGTGCGTAATGCAATGCAGACTATGCAATGGGAGAAGTTGTCCTGGGAACAACGTCAAATTAACATGAAAAAATGGTTTAAAATTATTGAAGACGAGGACAAATTAGTCCATAACTCATAACTACCTTGTCATTATTGTTATACTTAAATAAATTAAATTCAATTCTAAAGTAATTTCGATATGTACCTTATTCTAAGAATCTTATGTAAATAAAATATTTAATAAACATGTCAATTATGACCTCTTGAAATACTTTGAAATAAGAAAAAGTTTAAAAATAATTTACTTTAATTAAAATGCTTGTATATAAAATGTATATAAAACAGAAAAGATAAGGGGTTGTCAATGATGAACGCCCTATTAATATATTAGTGATGCTGGTTCGTTTAGATTAGTTTAGAGACGATGATCACCCTTCTGTAATACCTTCCTGCTTGGTTTTCATCATTTAAGTAAACAGTACAAAAATGTGTGTTGTTTTGGGGGGGGTTTAAACTTAGCGGGGGGGGATGTAAGGGGGATCATCGTCAACTCATTTGTCCCTGTACCACAACAACAAGTAACCAAATGAAATATTATTCATCTATACTTCATCTATTGAAAACCTTAAAAAATAGGCATCAGATTAATTCTTTTTATGATTTCAGAAAGTCTTGTGGAAGTAATATATTTAAATGAATATTAATAGTTTCTTTAAGCTTAGTTTTTGTTTTTCACTGATTCATCAACATTAAGATTAGGGAACTTAGTATATTTATAACATTGGAAAGACTGTGTTATTTCTTCACCGATTGATGTATTTAAGACAATTCAAGCTGTTGATTATTATTCTCAAGGTGGGTTTCATTCCCATTTTTACAATACTTCCATATTTTATTTTATTTACGATATGAATTGTGCAATGTCATTGTAATGTAATTAAGTTTTCAATTTATAATAAATTCATATATTAGTTTATGATGCCATAATAATGTAATGTTAAAAGAAGCTACTGACCTAAATTTAGCGTTCTATAATTATAATCATATTCGCAGGCATTTATGTTTGCGTGTTGAAAGGGACAGTGAGAAATAGTGCAGATAGGAAGTCACATGCCGAAAAAGTGGAATAGTTAAAACCTCTCATTGAAATTGCTCAACGTCAATTGATAGGGTTAGTGTATTCTTTAATTAATTCTTATATCTTCAATTTTGTGGGTAAATAAATATAAAAGACTTACATTATTTATTTTTTTTAGGGTTTTGATTTTTGGCTGCTTTTGATTTTTGGCTGCTTTTGATTTTTGGCTGCTTTTAATTTTTGGCTGCTCTTAATTTTTGGCTGCTTTTAATTGGAGGTTCATTTTATTTTTTGGCTGGTTTTGCTTTTCGGCTGATTTTGTTACTGGCTGCTTTTGGCTTAATTTTGCTTCCAGCTTTTTGCTTCTTCTGGCTTATGTTAATTTCCCGCTGGATTTTGAATTCTCTGGTCCAAAACCACAACAGCTGAATGATAATAAGTTGATGTCCCTGCACTGTGTTTTCATTCTTCATACCCAGTTATGAGACATAGCCTAAAAGAGAATAGCGATTGTGGACATTTATAATCTATAAGTATTCTACAAGTATATCTACCAGATCAAATAGAAGACACCAATGTGTTTATAGAAGATTTACTCTACTAAAGAAGACTAATCCTTATTAGAATATACTGACTCAACATTCTATTTATATATTAACTTACCTTTTTGACAAAGGAAAATCTTGGTCATCCTGAAAACTTCCTTGTTGGAAAAATCTTATATTTATTTGTACTTTTGGTTTTTCATAACCAGTCCAAACAGTTGTTGAATTCTGAAACAGAGAATGAGAAATCATATTATTAATTCTATGTTAAGTTAATATATTATTATCAGAACTACTTTGAAATATTACTTACTTTTATTTCCACTCGGTGTTTGATTTTCTTCATATTCATATCGAACCAGTTATCATCGTGATTCTGACCGATTACGTGTCAGACAAATAAACATCTATTTAATATTTCGTACCACTCAATTACGCAGTGTTATCAGTTATTATTTATCCTTAAAAGTTATCCGGCTAGATTTCTTTCAATAAAATATAACAGATACACACTTTCAATTTAACCGATTAATTTTCTAATTATCTATTTAAAGTAACTTAAACTAATGAAACTCGTTCGTAAGTGTTAAATAAGTGTGTATGCAACAAACGCAGACACAATCCATGGTAAAGCACTGCTGGTAAATAGGAAGAGCGGGGTCCACCTCATCTTCCCTGGGGTTAGCGAAAGCTTTCATCCTCTAATTGGAAATTCCTACTGACATCACCAGAATACGACGAGATACGAACTTTCTGCCTCTTTTTGACGTACAAGGTGTGTTTATATTACATTTGTACTTTTATATATTATTCTTAATCATTGACTGTCTTAAATATCTCAGGGAGGTAAAAGCTATCATTATCGCTATTGCCTCCCGTTATCTTGCTACTATAGTTATATATATGCCCGTATATCTGATATAACTATATATATATATATATATATACTCTTACTATATATATATATAACCTGCTGTTTTCTAGGCCCTGCTGCTCTATATATATATATATATATGATAATTATTTTATATTCTATGTCAGTAGTTAGAAAAACAAATATATATGTACTGTCATAGCGGGTAGTTTATTATTAAAATATAATAATGAAACTATATATATAATATTTGTGTTTTTATATATTGTAGGCTCAAATGAATAAATAGAAATAGTTTAGTAAGTAAAATTACACACATTAGCTGGCTTTCCAAATTAGCATAACTAGTATTTTTCTGTTTTTAATTGTTATACATTTATAAAAATTTATAAAGAGAAACAGCAAATTATAAATAAAAAAGGAATAGAGAAAACAATTACGAAGAGAAAAGGACATTGGAAAATAATAAAAATAATAAGAAAGAACACGCAGCAGATTTGCGAAGGAAATAACCAGACCAAAGGAAATAACCAGACCAAAGGAAATTAACCAGACCAAAGGAAATAACCAGACCAAAGGAAATAACCAGACTAAAAGAAAGATCATGGCCAGATATAATCCCGGAAAAAGAAATGAAGAAATCAAATGGATAAAATCACAGGAACAGATCGCAGACATCTTAACAAAAGAGGGTGTAAAAAAAGAAAATATACTGAAATATGTGAACAACGTAACAACGTAATATGAAGACATACTTTACACTCATAGCAAAGTGAATAAAACAAAGAATAAGAAGAAAAAAAAAAAAGAAATAAAACAAAAAAAAAAAAAAAAAGAAAAAAAGAAAAATAGTATGAGTTTTATAATTATTTTATATTCTATACAGTAGTTAAGAAAAGCAGAAATATCTGTAGGTAATCACACCAGATATACATTACATTATTAAAACCTAATAATGAAACAAAGATTCAAAATATTATTGTTCAAAGAAATTAGACTATAAAAGACTAAATAGGGAAATATTAAAGTAAACAGTAAAATTAACTGTATGGGAGTGCAGGCTTTCCATTCTAACGCCTTTAGTATTTTTCTGTTTTTGAATTGATATACATTATAAAAAAAACTCAATTACCAAAATTATAAGAATAAAAGGAATAAGAATAAGAATAAGAGAAAAGGACATTGAAAATAATAAAATAATAGAAGAGAACCAGAAACGTGAGTTGCGCAACCGAGAGCTGCAACCAAAGGGAAATAACCAGACCAAAGGAAATAACCAGACCAAAGGAAATAACCAGACCAAGGTAAATAACCAGACAAAAGTAAATAACCAGACTAAAAGAAACTAACAAGAACAGGATAACCAGAAGAAATAGGAAAATATTATTTAAAAAGAAAAGAATAATCATCATCATATTTAAAAATGGGTTACACCGTTTCCCATCGTATAATCATTCATAATCATCATCATCACCAATCATAAAAGGAACATCAGATTACAAAGAGATACTACTTCATCTGAGAGGTAAGTTACCACGAATTTAACATATATAATATAGTAGCGCAACCATACCAACTTTCCCAGCATCTTAACCAGCTAACCCTTATAGTAACAACCATATCTTTCTCTTATATATACTTTATATATATATATATATATATATATATATATTAATATATATATATATATATATATATATATAGCAATATAAATTAGCTTGCCTATCACTCTTCGCTGCTTAACCAACATATATATATATATATATATATAGCAATAACATGCTGCTGCCTGCTCTGCCTGTATATATCCCAATAATTGTGAAAGACCCTCTTGAAAAAGTAAAAATCTCAAAGAGTAATTTACATCTGTGTTACACACAATATCACAAATGCGATGTGATATGCAAAAACGATTACATTTTGGAATCAGCACATCCAATAATCCAATTAAGAAACCCACGTTTCCAAGAAATTTCATGTTTACTATTGTTATATACAAAGTAATACAAACAAAAGTAAATAACTATTTCTTACCTATAACAAAAAATTCATGATAAAAATAATTAAATAAAAAATTAGAAAAGTTTTACGGAGTTAAAGATATTAAACTAAACTTCATTTGAATAGCTCTAAGGGTTAAAATGATAGAACATTAGCAGTTCTCCATTTTCAGGAAATAACCTATTTCTTGTGGCTTCGTACCAATATATTTCCTCCTGTTCAAGCATATTCTTTAACTTTCGACTGATGATGGTGAGCTGAAAGGTATTTATTCCTAGTTTTTTCAAATTCATAAAACTATTTCCAGTGTTTTCCACCAATGAAAAGAATATCATTGTCTTCACTGGTCAAAGTAGGCAAACTTAAATATTTGTTTTTCTTGATGTAATTCCGTATGTAGCCTTACTTTTATGTACAATAATCACATCGTCAGAAGAGTGGGACTTTCTTTTTCACTCTCACTTTCTTTTCTGTATGACGATTTTGATGCCACAATTTCTTTAAAACAATCCATTAAAGAAGTGAAAATGGAACTTTTCCTTCACTTTCCACTAAGTAAATCAAATGAAGTCAGCAGAAGAGTCAGAGGCTAAATTTTCCTGCATTTCTTTCATGCCTCAACGACCATATTATTTTACTGATTCATCTGATTTGTGTTGAAAAATTAGCTTGAATCAATGAATCGCAGATCTAAGAAGTAGCTACACACAAAGATTTATCATAGAAACTTAGAAAGTCTTTTCTCTACTGATTTCTTTAAGCTCTTCAAAGAGTGTAATTATTCCACTGAAGCTTTTGCTTTTAATTTGCCTATTTAAATAGATTTGTGCTAAAATATAAATATTAACCTGGGCGACTGTTACTTCGCGTTTAATGCTTGTTTTTAGTGATGTTGTCAGAGAGTGGCTCCAGTAAATGGAGATAATTTTAGCTAATCAGTCAGCTTTTTCTGATTGCATTCCGGCAGCGTATATGGATAGAACTTTACACCAAACAATCTTTAAAGATATCATGAAGTTCTGTTCAAGCGTGTAAACGTCTTGATTAATTTATGCTGTTTTGACATTCAGCTGCATCTGTAAAAGTTTAAGCTTTGCAGCTGCCGTTGATGAGTGAAAATAAGAAGAATATGCTTCTGTATTAAAAAAAATATCTTTTTAACGAACTTCTGACATCTTGAATGTATATAGTTGCAACATGTGAATAAAACATGAAATTGATAGCAAGCCCTCTCCCTTATACACCAGCTACCATGTTTGGTCATTATCCCGTATCTAAATAAATTCTATTTTTAGAATATTGAAAAATGTCAAAGGCCCTTATAGGGATCTGACAAATGACAAAGATTTTCACCATATTGGCTAACGTAGCTATATTTTTTTATTTTTTGGAAAATAAGTTTCAAAAATTTTCCATTTTAAATTGAAACCACTATATGTTGGCGTAATTTATTGACCATAAAGCTCAATAGTGCATTGAATAGTTCGGCAAAGCCGAATACTGGTATCTATTAGTGGCTGGCCGAATACCGAATATACCAGATATTCGGCATCCCTAAATACTCCTTATAATATATATATATATATATATATATTATATATATATATATATATATATATATATAGCGCCTTCCTCTTGCTGTGCATGTCTGCACTGCTATATATATACTTGCTGCATGCATATTCATTTACGCAGTGCAGAATTAAAGCCCAGTAAATACCTTGTAATCTTAAACACTATAGGATGGAATAAGTGTTTCAGTGTTGCTTATATATATATATATATATATATATATATATATATATATATATATATATATATATATATATACTTATATATATATATATATATAACCTTCTTCATATATATATATATATATATAAGGGCCCCAGCAAAATTCTTACATTAGGGAGATTTGAGACCTTAAGCGCCTCTACTGTATATATATATATATATATATATATATATATATATATATCTTATATATATATATATATATATATATACCTGCTGCTCAACTGCTGTATATATCTGCCAACTATATACTCCCAACTCCCTTCAGCCTTCTTCTTGCTGTATATACCATTATGAGAGAGAGAGGGCCCTTTGCAAAGGTAACTAGGGAGGGTGAGATAACAGCGCTATTAACCTTTCGCCTATATATATGTGCATATATATACATATATATATATATATACATATATATATATATATATATACATATATAACCTTTTTCCACATATTAACTCATGTATATATATACCATATAAAATATATATATATATATATATATATATATATATATATATATATATATACTATATATACTATATATACTATATATACAATACGCTATGCTATATACTATACTACTCTATTATTAGCGATGCACCGATACCATGGTATCTGTATCGGTAGTATCGGTGATTTTGAATATCGGTATTGGAAATTTTTGATAGTAATAGTATGTCGGTATCTGTAAAAGTTACGCGATACACCTGCTTTACTGTACCACACATTTTTGCGTCTTTAAATTGATTTCGATAACGCCATATATATATATATATATATATATATATATAATAATACCATATATAGGGCAATATATATATACTCATATAATATATATATATGCTCTCATATATATATATATATATGCCATATCACCGTAATTCACTTATTGAATTTTAAATTGTTATTAGTAGATAGAAAAAGGTTTGAGCATCAACCATTGCGAAAAAGAAGGATTTGATTGAAGGGGTTTTCTGGCCCTTCTATCGAACAAAGAGAATTTAAAAATTTTCTTCTGTGATATCGACGACTTCGAGAGACGTAGCAATTCACTTCTAGAACTTAGTGTCTCAAACCTATTCTCTTGAGTTTTGGATTTGATAAATATATATACTTATAATAATATATATATATATATATATATATATATATATATCTTTCTCTTTCTCTTTCTCTTTCATATATATATATATATATATATATATATATATATATATATATATGCTATATATCAAACTGAATTTGCTAATAATTTCATCTATCGGCCTACTGTATGTTAGACTGTTTTCTTTTGCATTTGGCCCCTTACAAAAAAAAAAAATGCTTAAGTTTTTGTTCGTTTTGTCAAACTTATCGCAAAATCATGAAAATGCTCACCAAACAAGGAATAGAATTGAATACAGAGCCAGTTTGCTGGAAAAACGTGCTTGCAATTGCTTAGAAGTTCTCACAAAAAATGTAAACAAACAAGATGGCGTGGTAGGTCCGCAACGATTTGATGAATGTTTCATTCAATAAAATTAACTTAAATCTAATTTCTTCAAATCGAAAAAGTTATAACAGTAGCTGTTCAAACATTCAAAACGGGATATTCTTGTTATTTTTATTTTTGTTTATTTTATCTTCACGTGGTCCATCACAACTAGCTGATCCAATTGTTTGTAAATAAAGTAACTTTTATATGAAATCGCGCGTTTATGCACAAACTTGTGCTAAGCTCGCCAAACCAAAGACTCATACCTCCCGGTAGCGTAAGCACAAATAACCAAAAGCAACGGTCTTAATAACTTCAGGTTTACGTTTCTGCATTGTGCCTAGCAGCAGAAATGCTCGAGTTTAGGTCGTTTTGTCAAGCTTAGCGCCAAAATGTAAGAAATGCTTACCAAACGTAAGAAATTTTCCTAATTCTATAAGGTTGCTATTTCCTGTGCTTGCTGAATTTAGAAACGTTCTTACAAAAATATATTTGCAAAAAAAATAGCGGGGTTGTAGGCCCGTTTGAATTGACCAGAAATTTCATTAAGGAAAAAAATTGCTATAAATAAAAATTTCTTCCAGGTGATGTAACTCATCTGTGATTTATAAGGTATTTATCAATATATAATATTCTTATTTTTTTTCTTTTTATCCCAAATCGAGTGGCTCCCTCTCAACAGCTGATTCCCATTGTTTGTAAAAAAAAGTAAACTACGTAAGAAATCGTGTTCGTTTTATGCAGGGAATTTCGTGCTGAAACTGAGTATTCTTACCCGAGCACTAACACAAATAACAAAACCAAAAGCAAATTAAAAATTTATATATGATATATATATATATATATATATATATATATATATAACATATATATATATATATATATATATATATATATATATATATATATATATATATATATATATATATATACTCATATAACTTATATATATCAATTATTTGTCGGAAAAGAACAATGTATGGCATTTACTTTTTAAAGATTATCTCATTTGAGAAGGGCCCAGCCTGAAATGTTTGAAGTGATCTGCAAAAAAAAAAAAAAAAAAAAAAATTTAAATATTGGAATGATGGTTTAATTAAATAGTCCATCCTGAAGTCAATCGTGGGCCGACGTTCGAGCATAGCGACCGGTATGTCGCGAATAACGCCGAGCAATGTTGAATGTTGGCTTCAAAAGCGTCGATGGAGGCTGGCTTGTATCCTTGAAGACCAGTGACCACGTAACCCCAAAAGAAAATAAATCACAATGGTGTGTTGTATCATGCGATCTAGAAGGCCAATTCACAGGGCCAAAACGTGAGATCAATTGCTCACCAAAATGATTTCTCAATGGGTCCATTGTTTCTCGCTGTATGGCAAGCGCCGTCTTAATGAAGAGATTTTACAATGGATATACTTTTAGTATTTTGAAATTCAAATATAGAAAGGTTGTGCTTTAGAAACATCAATTTTTCTGCCTTTTCTGCTGAAGTCTGTTTTCTTTTTCATCATATGTGGCCCAGCATTGCTAAAAAATACTCTCTCACTTGGAACTTTAGTTGGAGGACAGGCCAAGCATTTCCTTGCAAGATTCTCAGTCGCCGTGGGTAAACACTGCTTAACTTTCCACCAACTGATAGGATCATCATTTGGATCTAATGCGTTTTTCTTGGTGATAGTTCAATCATTTGCACTACATCTTTAGTAATGAGTATGTTTCTTCATCACTACTGGACTGGCAGAAATTCTTCTAGTGAATCTGTTATTGATTTATTACTAGTAGAAAGGTGTTGGTTCTGTAGATTTCGTTTTTCCTTTTAATGGGTGGCGAATTAATACTGTTCGGATTGAAGTTTTCAACTGCAATACTAAGTGACGATTTAACTTGTTCTAAAATTGTGTTCCCAAAAAACTTGCCTTTATAATAGGGATCTAAGTAAGTTGCAATAGTATGAAGGTCATTAATTTCCACAGAACCAAAGCGTTTTTCTAGCTCTATTTTATTATCTTTCATTCTTTTAAACCCAAATCATCATTTTCATTTGAAGATGGTTCAAAATGCTTCCCTTAGCGTTTAGGTTAACGTATTACATCGGAGACAGAAGCTGTAGAGGCGCTGTAATTTCTTCAAATGGTTTAAATGGCTTAATGCAGTGCGATATTATGTCAATTTCCACATTAGTAAAAATGTTCACTTTGGAATACGAACTGGCGTACAAAGTTGGAGGTTCTTTGAGCAATACCATTCTTTCCATCATATCAAGTGTACTATTCCAGCGAGTTGGATCGTCTTATTAGAAAAGGGGGGTACTATCTGATACTAAACCATGGTAAGAGTGATTAGATTGCTCATAAACCACGGAAATCGATTCAGCAGTATCGATTATATACTAATTGATACCTATATTGGGTATATTCTGTGATATACGATATACCATGCTAGAGGCATTAGAAAAGGGGGGGCGGGGTACTAAACCATGGTAGGTGTGCCACAATGCCGTTATAAACCATGGCAATCAACTCCCTATACCTTAAAACATAGGGTTAGACACCTGACTCAGGTATTCTATGATGATGAATATGCCATGCTAGAAGATGCTAAAGAAAAGAGTGCTCCGCATCCGGGAGGGACGTGTGACGTCGCTACACCCAGCACATACGAAATGTGATTGATACTATATATATACTGTACAGGCCCATAACTATATATATATAACTATATGTATATATATAACTTAATAACATAACATATATATATATATATATATAACATATATAATATGTATATAACATATAATATATATAACCTACTCTCTATCTATCCATCATAGCATATGGCATAATGTTAAAAATATGCATGTTTTTTGTTACAGTAGTTTTTTAAGTGAGTTTTTAGTTTTTTTGGGGTGGGTGGGTTTTCCGAGGACCCAAACTGACAGAAAGAAAAAAACAACCATACAACATGTTGATAGGAGTTATAGCGCATATATATACATACACATTTTCAATTAATTTGGTTTATGGTCTGATATTCATTTTGAAGAAGCTCAACTCAAGGGTCGGTGAAGGGGGAGGGGCTGCATAAAATTTCATGAAATTTGGTGTGGAATAAGATAAATGAGATCAAGGATGGGACCAACGGAATGAATCAAATATTTTCACAATTTATAATTTCTTAATGCACAATATTTAAAATATTTAAAAAGTCGGGTCAATGCTTGCAGAAAAATTTTATTGAATTTTTTTCAAAAATGAAAAAAAATTTTAAAAATTCCAAGAATGAAACTTTGAACAAATTATATTATTTTCCTCATACTAGATCTGATTAACATGATTGCGCAAATTTTTGCTCCTGGGCCAGCCTCATATTACCGAGGATCACCTTAGTAGGTTGTTTTATTGTAACAAAAACGAGATTTTTTTAGGTAGCATTTACTTATATATATATATATATATATAACCAACATATTTCTATATAACTATATATATATATATATATATATATAACAACCTTATATATATATATATATAACTTAACACCAACTCTTTATATATATATATTATATATCTTTATAATCATATATCTTTCTATATATATATATATATATATATATAACACTATTATGCTGCCTTCTGCTTATGCTATGCTGCTCTCATATAACCCATGCGCCTAAATATATATATATATATATATATATATTCTGATGTAAATGGGTGCCTCCCTGTGCAATAAATGATATTTTTTAATATTGAGAACTGGTATTTAAATATTTTGCCCCTAATTTTTATTATACCGGTATGTTTCATAAATTAGAATATATTTCCTTAACTATATTTCTTGATATTAATGAAATTCCATCTTACTGTTTTGCTTGTAGTATACGGTAACCATCTTGTTTCTCTGGAACAAGACTTCTGTACATTTTGATAAAAAAAATTACAGTTTAAATTTTTACTATATAAAACTTTAATACAAGTAATGCCTGTCCAGAACCTTTATAGAGTAGTTTCAGCAGTCCTTACGGCAAAGATTCCAGGTAGACTCGATAGTGAAAAAGCTTTATGTTCAAATACTGAAATGAATGCTGCAGATAAATGGTAGATGCAGCCACTAAAAAAACTTTAGCTTCTGTTCCTTTGCTAAAAACAAAAGCTGGACCAAGAGACAAAGAAGCCTGGGTTAAAAGGCTCAAAGAAGAGTATCATGCATTAATAAAGGTACAATATATGTAATAACTAATATTAACTGCATATTTTTAGTAATGGTTTTTGCAAACTTGTAGAGCTAAAAAAAATTATTCCAAAGCCTTAAATTTTGTTAAGTATTAATTCTAATTAACTAATTACTTAGTTAATTAATTACTAATTCTAATTAATAAATCCGATCAAATATATGGTACAGTGTTAAACATTAAAAGTTAAAATTATTATTATATATATACTTTTTGAAATCCAGATGGTCCTAATAGCAGATGTCTATCAATAACTCAGACATTTAGACAGTAAAAGTAACTTTCCAGAGTTTTACCGGCAATTTTTTTTTTTTTTTTTTTATATTTGCAATTTCTTCCAATTTCTCTCTCTTCTAGATACCAAAGCTGTAATTCTACCGGAGCTCATTTGATTTTTTCAATTTATCTATTTTTTGACTTTTTTTATTTAAATTTTTTTTGTTTCCATCAATCTGTATTCTAAGCCCATTTCATGCTTCACTACTGTACAGTACATATTAGTATTATTTAACAGCATTATTAAACATTAATAATTGAAATTGATGCAATTTACCCCAAAAATTTTTATGCCAGTCAGATTTGTCCAATTTCACAATTTTTACAATAAAAACATTTTTGTTTTACCTGACTAAACTCACAAGCCCCATTGTGTTCTTTATTGTTCTTTTAACAATATATTTTTTGTTGCAAGTATTTTCCAAAACTTGTATAACCCCTTTGGTTCTTAGGAGATGGTTTAATTAATTGAAATTTATAGTGCTATGAAAGAAATAAAATAAGATCAATAAGTTGTGTGAATGAATCAATGAACTGAAATATACGCAGAGTGGGTTCTTAATATATGATTTTAATTAAGGTGCTTGCTTCGCAAAGTGAATTGCAGAATTAATGGGATTTTCTTAGTCTGTTCCAGAACCTTATAGTTGAACTTTAGAACTTTTTTTTTTTTTTTAATTAACTTTTAAAGCATTCTTACACTTTATTGAATGATGAGTTAAAGGTGTGGAAGTGAAGTAGAGATTATTGATTGTAAGGATATTTTTCTTTTATTTCTTATACATGCACTTTTTGCAAGTCTAGCAATTATTCAAGAGTTTTTTTTGGATATTG
>JABUQX010020393.1:35000-37500 GCA_015478945.1 Trachelipus rathkii | reverse complement strand
TTAGAGTATTAAAATTGAGTATTAAAGAATCAAAAGTATTAAATTAGAGTATTCAAGAACCAATAGTATTAAAATAGTTTTAAAGAACCATTATTATTAAAACAGAGAATTACCAATGATATTAAAATAGATTATTAAAAAACTTAGAGTATTAAAATTGAGTATTAAAGAATCAAAATTATTAAAATAGAGTATTTAAGAACCAATAGTATTAAAATTGTTTTAAAGAACCATTATTATTAAAACAGAGAATTAAAGAACTAATGGTATTAAAAAAGATTTTTAAAGAACAATATGAGTATTAAAATATATTAAAAAACAAAGGTATTAAAATAGAGTTTTAAAGACCCAAGAATATTAAAACAGCAATTAAGAACTAGGATTATTAAAATAGAGTATTAATCAACTATAAGAATATTAAAATAGAGTATTTAAGAAATAATAGTATTAAAAAAGTTTTAACGAACCAAGATTATTAAAACAGAGTATTAAAAAAAATAATTGTATTGAAATAGAGTCTTAAAGAACTATAAGAGTATTAAAATAGAATATTAAAGAACCAATAGTATTAAAATAGTTTTAAATAACCAAAAGTATTAAAAGGGTATCAGAAAACTAAAGGCATTAAAAAAGCTTTTTAAAGAACCAAGGGTATTAAAACAGTATTAAATAGCAAAGAGTATTAAAATAGAGTATTAAAGAACTACTTTAACATTTTATTCTAGGTTAAGAGACGTATATCTTTTTGAATTTAGAATATAAAAAATACAGTAAGGAGTAAAGATAACTACAATAATAGTTCAATCTTGGCTAAGGTAATTACTATCTAGGATCCGAAAAAGGGATCATACTCCAGTCCTTTGCCATGTGACTCTGTCTCTCTACCGATTGGGCAGACACGGTTACCATTATCTCTCCTCAGAAGAAAAGATTTGCCATTGTAGAGTTCAAAAGGGTAGTTTACATTGGTTTATATATATATATATATATATATATATAATATACTACTATTATAATATATATATATAAATATCACTCATATATATATATATATATACTATTATTATATATATATATATATACTATAATCAATAATAATAATAATATACGAAGTTTGATTTCTTTAAATAAAATTTCTTGTTTTTCAAAATAATTCTTACTGGAGCTGGAGCGAAAATTAACGAAACCGAGACTTTTTTTACATTTAAAATAGTAGAGTATTAATTACTTCGTAACTACGTCTATTTTTCAGAATATTTTGAATGTAGAAAAAATGAATATATATATACTACTCTTTAAAATTAACAGACAAAACCATCTAGCTATATGACGGATAACAGGTAACAGAAAAGACCAGAATCCCTGCAAATAAACATAATGGCATCGGAACACATATATAGTGGTAAGATTGCCTAGAGGCCCCAGGAATCCCCTGGGGGCCTACGAATTTTTCCTATATGTGATTGATACGTTTCCTCCAACGTGGGACGTTTTTGCGGTGAAGGGTTTGTGTTTGGATGGTGTTGCTCAATAACGTGTATGGCCCACTTCTGGCATAGATGATGGCTTATCACCATCGTTTCATGCTCTCAATGAGGTGCCGAATGTCCTCCACGGCAACTCTGATCTACTGACAGACCCAACCACCTGCCCCAAGTGGCGATTGGAGGGTTCCTGGCGGTGAGATTGGAGTTGTACGCAAGACAAAGTTTCAACACATGTCCCCACAATGTTCAATTGGGTTTACAGGTCGGAAAACCTGTAGCTAGTCAATCTCAATGAATACGCTGATTTACACCGAGTAGTATATGGAAACCATAAAATCTACCACCCGGGTAGACCATCTGGCCTTGTGTGATCTTGCGTTGTCATGCAGTAGGAAAAACACGACATCCAGACCACCGCTAGCAAGAAGGGGTAAAACATGAACACGAACCATCTGATCAAAAAATACAAAAAGTTATAGTCTGCCGATGTACCACACTCGACGAAGAGTAATGAATGGCCATCTCAGGACTTGCACTTTGTTACGACCCGTTAAAGGGAAATGCCCTCCCAAACCATCGAGAGATCCACCTCCAAAATTCAGGCAAAAAAAAAAATTAACCTCGTCTCATGTTACATTGCGCGTACTTCTCATTAGGTCGTCGACAGACTCTGAATCGCCGATCGGAGTGGTAGAAACCGAATAACTGGACTGAATCTGTAAACAGCAACATTCGCTTCAATCGCCGACGTCCAATGTGAACTGTATCCACGAGAGCGCAAACTACTAGTCACGCCCCGTCGCATCTCTCTGATATGTGTCGTCGGTCCTAAATGGCCAAGGCCTTCCGTGGCACGCAAATTACTAATTTCGCAGACGATCGGCATACATTGTACTGTCACAGGCACGGAGGCTCTATGTACCATCCTGCAGCTGTATTATGAAGGTACCTTGCTGAGAGTCCAACTGTATGGCTGTAACTCTTAACGACCCGAATGCCTCCTTGCGTGTCAC
>JABUQX010020393.1:20000-25000 GCA_015478945.1 Trachelipus rathkii | reverse complement strand
GAAGTGCCAAATCTCTCGTTTGAGTCTCTCACAGACTCGCAAGAGGATGAAATTCTTAATATGCCCCTCTCCCTCAACTTCAACCCCTCTCCCCTCCCCAATGACAATGACCAAACTGTTCCTTCAGACTACTCCGGCTTGCTTTCAATCATTAACGATTTAAAAAATGAAATATCATTAATTAAACTTACTTTTCATGAATTCAAAAAGATAAAGAAATTAATGATCTGAAACGCAAATTAAACAAAATTGAATCTGAAAGTAGGGAAACCTCAATTTCGGACACACAAATATCCCAAGTAGAACAAATCTCGAATATTCAGTCAACAGTTCGAAATTTAGAGGAAGCGCAGGAACAAATTCAGCAAGAAAGCATTAAAAATGTTGTCGTCTTAAGTGGTGATATTCCAGAAGGAAGAGAAAATGAAGATGTAGAACTCGCCGTCATTAATACTATTCAAAATAAATTAAAAATAACAATAAACCGGGGTGAAATCTCAGAAGTGTATAGACTTGGTAAAAAGGTCAGTAACAGCTCAAGAGATAAACGCTCTATCAGGTTCAGAATCAACGCTGGAAATTTAAAAGCTAACCTATTCAAAGCTTGTATTAAAGAGAAACCACAAAATACTTACCTGAATGAATATTTAACCCCTCAAAAGAAAAAATTACTTCATAAAGCATTAACGGTTAAGAAGGACCACCCTCAAATTATTAAATCTTGCTTTATTAAGAATGGATATCTCCTTATCAAGCCAACCTTAGATAACGATTTTATAAAAATCAAAGATGATACAGAATTCCAAAATTATCTATTAAATGCAAACTTTTCCCCCTAGGATTAAAAATGTATAATGTGTTTGTATGGGTATTTATAATGAAATTTCTTCAGTCGCTATAGCTATTATAAGTAAAATAATTATATTGCAATTACAGTATCTTTAATTATATATATTATTATTTTTATTATTATTATTATTATTATTATTATTATTATTATTATTATTATTATTATTATTATTATTATTATTATTATTATTATTATTATTATTATTATTATTATTATTATTATTATTATTATTATTATTATTATTATTATTATTATTATTATTATTATTATTCTTATACTTATTATTATTATTATTATTATTATTATTATTATTATTATTATTATTATTATTATTATTATTATTATTATTATTATTATTATTATTATTATTATTATTATTATTATTATTATTATTATTATTATTATTATTATTATTATTATTATTATTATTATTATTATTATGTATACTTACTACTATTGTAATTGTTATTTCTAACATGGATGCATCTACTATTACTATGATTCTTTGTTTAAAAAAAAAAAAAAAAAAAATCATGTCAAGCTGTTACCACCTTAAAAAAACATCTGGGTTTTTTTCCATTCTGTCTTCCCAGAAACTCTCTCTCTCTCTCTCTCTCTCTCTCTCTCTCTCTCTCTCTCTCTCTCTCTCTCTCTCTCTCTCTCTCTCTCTCTCTCTCTCTCTCTCTCTCTCTCTCTCTCTCTCTCTCTCTCTCTCTCTCTCTCTCTCTCTCTCTCTCTCTCTCTCTCTCTCTCTCTCTCTCTCTCTCTCTCTCTCTCTCTCTCTCTCTCTCTCTCTCTCTTCTCTCTCTCTCTCTCTCTCTCTCTCTCTCTCTCTCTCTCTCTCTCTCTCTCTCTCTCCTCTCTATCTTTCTTCTCTCAATCTCTCTCTCTCTCTCTCTCTCTCTCTCTCTCTCTCTCTCTCTCTCTCTCTCTCTCTCTCTCTCTCTCTCTCTCTCTCTCTCTCTCTCTCTCTCTCTCTCTCTCTCTCTCTCTCTCTCTCTCTCTCTCTCTCTCTCTCTCTCTCTCTCTCTCTCTCTCTCTCTCTCTCTCTCTCTCTCTCTCTCTCTCTCTCTCTCTCTCTCTCTCTCTCTCTCTCTCTCTCTCTCTCTCTCTCTGTTACTCTTGTGGTAATGTTTCTTTCAGGAGCTGGAATTATCCCTATTAACCCATACAAACCCATTTTTGTCCTATATTAACATGTTTTGAATCTTTTGTTTAACTATGGCACTCTGATATTTAATTAGCACTTTGGGGCAAATCTATCTGTTAATTTTGAACAAATACTTTGCTCAAAATCGTCTAATAACTCAATTATCACTAATAAGTTTTTCAATATTATTATTATTATTATTATTATTATTATTATTATTATTATTATTATTATTATTATTATTATTATTATTATTATTATTATTATTATTATTATTATTATTATTATTATTATTATTATTATTATTATTATTATTATTATTATTATTATTATTATTATTATTATTATTATTATAATTATTATTATTATTATTATTTTTATTATTGCAACAATAGTTTATCCATAATTATTATTATTATTATTATTATTATTATTATTATTATTATTATTATTATTATTATTATTATTATTATTATTATTATTATTATTATTATAATCATAATTATTTTTACTACAACTATTATAACCATAAATATTATAATCTCCACTATTTCAAACACAACCGCTGATTGAGTAGTTAAACTACCACCTGTTCAGCAATTACTACCGAAAATCTGGTGCGTTATAATACTAGTTCTCTTCATTGACATATCCACATCATATATTTATATTTAAAAGCCGAATATAACATGCACATTGAAAGCAACTCTGATGTTCCACTTTCAAACATAACTCCCCTAGACTCTGAATACACCTATCCTGACATATTAAAACATCAAAAGACACCTGCGCTGAGTTACTTTTCTCTCTTCCACCACAATATCAGAAGCCTTAAACAACATCACACTACTTTCATGGACTATCTAAGTTACCAAAATATCATAATTGACTGCATTGTATTAACTGAAACATTTCTGAATGAACATAACAACAGGTTATATCCGATCCCAGGATATACCGAAACACATGCATTTCGATCTAACAAACGGGGTGGGGGCGTTTCAATTTACTTAAAAAATGGCATTTATACATCCCATGAAATCATATTTTCACTTGTTAACTCTCACATAGAGACTCTAGCAATTCGTGTAAAATTAAATTCGACTCAACTAATTGTAATGGGAGTATATCGACCCCCAAATTCATCAAAAACAGAGTTCATAAATGCTCTCAAAGACATTATCCAAACACACTTTCTTAACTCTAAAGTAATTATAGCGGGGGATTTCAATATTGATCTATCCAACGAGAACACTGCAAATAGGGCAAACTCTCTCTCAAACCTAATGATATCAAATGGTTTCGTCAACTACATAACGCTACCAACACGTCCAAACAACGTCGAAAATAGATGTCCTTCCTTAATAGATCACATCTGGGGGAACCTAAGTTGGAACGTTAAAACCTTCATAATAAAGAGCGATATGTCTGATCACTTTCCATGTCTTGCAAAATTTTCCTTAAACAAAACCCAAAACTTCACCACCATAAATTACAGACTAGATGGTGAATATCAAAGACTAAATTTCATAAACAAAATAAATGCAATTGACTTTTCGTTCACAAACAGTGAAAACATCAACATCGACGAAAAATTCAAATCCTTCGCAGACATATTAAATAAATGCTACGACGAATCATTTCCCATTAAAACAAAAAAACTTGGTGTTAAAAGAATTCAAAACCCATGGCTAACACCAGCTCTGCTAAACTCAATCAGCCAAAAACATAAACTCTACCGAAACTATAAAAACAAAATTATTCCATTCCAAATGTATAACACATATGATAAACAATTAAAGGCAGTTATTAAGAAAGCAAAGAGAAAACACTACTCTAGCAAATTTCAGGATTGCTACAAAGACTCTAAAGCTACTTGGGGTTTAATCAATAAATTAATCAACAATAATACAAAAAACTCCCAATGTATAAAAGAGCTGAATATAAATAATCAGTTAAAAACGGACCAAAAGATGATCGCGGACGGACTAAACGAGTACTTTGTAAACGCCGGTAAACAAATCATGAGAGACAAACCCCCTAGTCGAACATCATTTGAAACTTTTCTCCCCGACTACGAGACTCATTTCTCCTTTATAAACATCACAGACTCTGAGGTAAAAAAGGTAATCGCCGGATTAAAAAACAAAAAATGTGATGTTCATTCTATCCCCAATCACATCCTCAAACTCTCAGCCGACATAATAGCCACCCCTTTAAAACACTTGTTCAATGAGTCATTTTTGACAGGAGTTTTTCCAAATATTTTCAAGACAGCAAAAGTGATCCCTATACCTAAAAAAGGAGATCTATCCCTAGCAAAAAATTACAGACCAATAGCTATCACAAATACGATTAGTAAAATATTTGAGAAATTAATTTTCAATCAGATAACAGAATATTTTATATCAAACAACATTCTCAGTGATTCACAATTTGGATTTAGAAAAGGACGCTCAACTGCTGATGCCCTCATTTGCTTAACCGAAAAACTTTACAGAAATATAGAAAATAAAGACTCCTCCCTGTTATTATTATTAGATTTCACAAAAGCTTTTGACATGATTGATCATGACATACTACTAAGTAAAATGAACAAAATGGGTTTTGAAGGAACAAACTTACAATGGTTTAAAAGCTACTTAAAGGAGAGATCTCAATACGTAAAACTAAATGAAACTACTTCAGCCACGCTTCAAACATCTACTGGCGTACCCCAGGGCTCAATTCTTGGACCATTTCTATTTACTCTATATACAAATGATCTGTTCAACTCTCATGACGCTTTTTCAGTATCATTTGCTGACGATACCTCCATATTAATAAATGACAAAAATGCCGAGTCTCTATCTCGCAAAGGAGTTGACACATTAACAAAAATAATGAAATGGATAGATGCTAATAAGCTATCTTTAAATTTAAGTAAAACATCTTACATTATTTTTAGCAACAAACAAATTAACGATTTAAATATTAAAATTAACAATATAGAACTAAATA
>JABUQX010020393.1:5000-15000 GCA_015478945.1 Trachelipus rathkii | reverse complement strand
CTTGGATTATCATTCGCCCAAATGCGGCAATTCTGCTTATTGACGAATCCAGTGAGGTGAAAATGTGCCTCATCACTGAAGATGATTTTCTTCGAAAATTGATCATCCACTGTTGCCATTTCTTGCCACCATTCTGACCATTGACGACGTTTTGTATGGTCAAGAGGCTTTAGTTCTTGAGTCAATTGCACCTTGTAAGCGTTTAAATGCAAGTCTTTATGCATAATGTTCATCAACGACGAGCGTGAGAGGTGCAATTGTTGGGCACGACGACGAGTTGAAGTGGATGGCTCCTCAGCCACACTATCGCGAACAGCAGCAATATTTTCTGCAGTACGAGCTGTACGAGCATGCACTGGTCTTTTCAAATCTCCTACAGACCCGGTTTGCTCAAATTTTTTCACGATTTTTCCGATTGTACGCACATTTGGACGATTAAATTGACCAAAAAAATCACGAAGTGCACGATATGCATTTTGATTTGAACGCCCATTTTTATAATAAGCCTGAATAACTTTAACACGTTGCTCCATTGTGTATCTTTCCATGGTTCAAATTGAGTAACTCTGAAATTGAAAAATGTCAAATGAAATGCAGTAAAAAAATTGACGTTTAGGTGTGGTTCACATTCAGCATCGGCCCATACAATTTAACCACCTATATATATATATATATATATATATATATATATATATATATATATATATATATATATATATATATATATATATATATATATATATATATATATATAATATAAATATATATATATATATATATAAATATATATATATATATATATATATATATATATATATATATAATCCACAAGGGAATACTATCAGAGGATAAGCATTTAAATTTGCAAAATTTTATAATGGGTATGAAATTGCTTATTTCTATAAAATAGTTCTAAAATATAGATGATGGTTCTAAGACTTTATAAATTTTGTTAATCAAATTAACATCTTCGGTGAGTTGTATTCGCCATACAATGAGCATGGTCTTATTTACTTATCGTGTGATTGTGTCAATTATGGCACTTTAGGCAATATTTTATGGCGTACTTTTGAAACTTACCTCAGTTATGCATTCTGCATATTAAGTGAGACTCTCTCTCGAAAGATGAGTATTTTCATAAGAAATCAAAGTTCAACCAGATTTCGGCACAGAAATGACATAAACGTTTCCTCTTCATGGGCAAGGGTCTTTCCTGCGAATTCCTTAAAGAGATAGAAGAGAATACAGATATTAGAAGGTGATTTAAGGAACCTAGAGAAGGACAGAGTTTATTTAACGGATTAAGGAGAAAAGTTTGAAATTAATAAAAGGTCTAGAATGTTAATTTCATCTCCAAGACGATCAGGAATTCCAGTAGAGAGTCGCACCAACGGCTCAATGTCATTGTGGATAGAGAAATAGTAAGCCAATTTAAAAATCTGTATCATGAGAATTATAGGGAAACTACTGGTGGTGGTGAACATTGAAATCACTCAAAAATATGATTTCTAAGAAATGAGAAGAAGAGAGAATGTGTTTAAATTTTGGAATTTAGATAATCAAAAAATTTAGGATAGTCAGTAGGGCTAGGTGATAGATAAACCGAGACTAAATGATAGTACTGTCTTTCGTTATTTTAAAAAAAAAATTGCATAATGATTTATCTTTTATTGCCATTAATATTAAACGCTTCACCTGTTGCTTACAATAATTAATTCAGGTTTCTATAACACAGGTCTGCAAAAAGAAAAAAAAATGAAAGTTGTTTTAGTTATTTAACGTGGATTTTATGTTTTCGGTGTGCTGAATCCAAAAATGATCTTTGTTTTTTCATACGATATCACGTTTTCTAATAATTTAGGTACCTATGTGAATTTAGATAATATGTCAAAGGAAATGAAAATAGACATAAAAATTAAATTTTTTATTGCACAAATTTCATGAAAATCAACTTTAAATTAAAATATGCTTGTATATAAATGTTAAAATCGTTTCTTCGTGCCTATAAGGTTCCTCTTCGTACATTTATGCTTATGGACAGCATTTGGAATCTCTCTATGCAGCATTCATCAGTAATCGGCCATCATCGTAACGCCAAATCTCCCCTAGTATCTCCTCTCCATCTCTTTGATGTCATGGTGAATTCTTTCTTCTTGTTCCTCTCTCACAGTTCCCAAATTTTCAGCAAAGTAATCGAGATAACAATGGAAAAAATGTACTTTTAAGCTCATTAGGCAACATAAAGCTTGAAATGCTCTTTACATTCGTCCGACGATCTCCTTATAGTTAGGGTCCTTGTTGTTGCCCAAAAACCTCTGCACGATCTCTTTGAAAGCTTCCCAGCCTTCTTTCTGGGGATCTGTCATGGTCTTCATGAACTCATGGTCAGCTATAAGCCTTCTAATATCCGGTCCAGCGAACACACTTTCCTTCAAGTTTGCCTCTGTTAGGCTTGGAAACTTGGCACACAGGTATTTGAAGCATTCTCCATCTTTCGGAAGTGATTTCAATAATTGCTTCATCAATCCCAATTTGAGTTTCCGAAGAACCATTTCCAGGTTTTCGTAGGTCTCTTTCAAGTGTACCGAATGACGTACAGGAATGGAAGCGTAAATACCACCGTTATTGAGTAATACCGCTTTTAGGCTTCTTTTCGCAGAATCAATAAATAGACTCCATTGAGATGAATCATATTTAATTTTGAATTGACCCACTAAACCTTCAACATATGTGCAATAGACCAAGTTGTCTACCAGGGAAAAGTAAGGCACGAAATCCTTTTCACGATGTCTGAAAAACGAAAATGACACTTCAGACAACAATAAATTCCCGCTTTTGAGCCTTGATCTGCAGCATTTTTGGGAAGATTCAAGTCCCTTACCAAATCATTAACCTCATCTTGAGATAAACATTTTGGTCATGAATCATCTTCAAAATCAGAGCTGGATTTATCAACAGGTTCAGGTATAACTACATCTTCATAGGAGCAAAGTAGTAATAGAACCACTTCAGAGACCACATTTGGAATACGAGCTCTGAGTGTCCTTATCAGCGTAGCTGATATATACGTATTTTTGAGATAAGTTAATGGATTTTTCATGTTATTTCGTAATTATTTTTTATTACTCGCGCTTGCGCGTGCGCATACACATACACATACCCATTATTATTATTATTATTATTATTATTATTATTATTATTATTATTATTATTATTATTATTATTATTATTATTATTATTATTATTATTATTATTATTACGTCGAAGAAATTGAGATCACGAAGTGATCTCAATTTCGAGGTGTCTTGTGCTCCGACTCCGGCTCCGACTCCGGCTCCGGTTCAGGGTTCGGTTTGGTTCAGACATCGGTTAGTGTTGATCTGTCTGTATTATTATTATTATTATTATTATTATTATTATTATTATTATTATTATTATTATTATTATTATTATTATTATTATTATTATTATTATTATTATTATTATTATTATTATTATTTATTATTTATTATTATTATTATTTTTGTTATTATTTCCGCCGCGGTTTCTTCTTCGCATCCGGTTCCGTGTTCGATATATATCTACATGGGTTAGGTAATTTGAAGGGGTGTAACAACAATGTTGGTATGAGACGTAACTCAATGTAGACGAGGTTACTGTCCCCGTGGGTCCCCCCGAAGGGGGACCCCACCCCTTTAAAAATCGAAGTCGGTTAGTAATTGTCTGAAATTTCCGGTGAGAGTGATTCAGGGTTGAATTTCTAGAAATACTCTGATATGAATCTGTGGAGTTATTCGGCACCGGTGCTGGAGCCACTGCGGTGCCGAGTTAATAAACAGTCGTATAACAACAATGTTGGTGTCCTTATAAAGGTTATTGAGGTCGTAGAACTCGAATATGATGGTTATAAGTCCGTATAGGGTGTCTAGGGCCCCCATTAGGGGGGTTCCGACTGAAAAAAAGAGCACAGAGTGCAAAACAGAGGTCGAAGGAGGAAGAAAGAAGGATGAAAGATGAATAAGGAGGGAAAGAATGGAGAAGGAGTCTGACTCAGAGGAGTAGAAGTTGACAGCTGCACCGGTGCTGGCTCCGGTGCGGTGCCGAGTTATTAAATATTTGTGTAATGATACAATATTGGTGTCCTTATATATGTTTTCGAGTCTGTAGATTTCGAAAATAACGGTTTCAGAACCATCAAGAAATAAATAAATAAATAAATAAATAAATAAATAAATAAAATTTCTTATTCTTTTTGTTTATAACTTACAAATTTACGTTTTTACATACCCTAAAGCAGTAAATCACTAAATCAAACCACTATCCAACCTCCCTCCTGACCATCTGTGATCTATTGATCTATTGATTAAGGTAAAATTTTTACTAAAATTGTAACGTTTTACATACCCTAAAGCAGTAAATCACTAAATCAAACCACTATCCAACCTCCCTCCTGACCATCTGTGATCTATTGATCTATTGATTAAGGTCAAATTTTTACTAAAATTGTAACGTTTTACATACCCTAAAGCAGTAAATCACTAAATCAAACCACTATCCAACCTCCCTCCTGACCATCTGTGATCTATTGATCTATTGATTAAGGTCAAATTTTTACTAAAATTGTAACGTTTTACATACCCTAAATCAGTAAATCAGTAAATCAAACCACCATCCAGCCACCATCCGGCCACCCTCCTGTCCAGTTGTGATCTATTGATCTATTGATCTATTGATTCAAGTCACATTTCGAGTATCATTTTGGATAAACATAACATAAAAACAAATTCTTTATACACTGATCAACGAATATATGCTAACGTAACAAAGTTTTCACATTAATAAAGCTTACTTAGTATCATCTGAACTATGAATATAACCCACAACGACAAACCCAACACATCTTAAACAAGAATAAATGGTTAACATTAACAAAGTTCCACACTTAACACCAGTAAAGTAACTAACAATTCATACAAAAACGTAACCTATTCTTACTTTTTCAAGCATATCTCCAACATATTAACGTTAATCTTACACTAACACAGTAACATTTAACTAAAATTCATCGCAACACTGGTTAATTATCATACTGATCAACGAATATACTCTAACGTAATAAAGTTTCCACTTCAATAAAGCTAACATAGCGTAACATGAACTAAGAAAAATAAGGTTTCCACATCAATAAAGCTAACATATCGTTACATGAACTAAGAAAATAATGTACAAAGACAAACCTATCACACCTTAAACACGAATAAACTGTTAACATTAACAAAGTTCCACACTTAACAACAGTAAAGTAACTAACATAGCATACAAAAACGTAACTTATTCACACTTTGTCAAGCATATCTCTAACATAACGATGTTAATTTACACTAACATGGTAATATTTAACTAAAATTTATCACAACATTGGTTAATTATCATACAGAGCAGCGAAAGTATGCTAACGTAACAAAGTTTCCACATCAATAAAGCTAACATAGCGTAACATGAACTAAGAAAATAATGTACAAAGACAAACCTATCACACCTTAAACACGAATAAACTGTTAACATTAACAAAGTTCCACACTTAACACCAGTAAAGCAACTAACATGGTATGCAAAACGTAACCTAATCTTACTTTTTCAAGCATAACTCTAACATATTAACGTTAATCTTACACTGACACAGTAACATTTAACTAAAATTTCTCACAACATTGATTAATTATACTGATCAACGAATATACTCTAACATAATAAAGTTTCCACATCAATAAAACTAACATAGCGTAACATGAACTAAGAAAATAATGTACAAAGACAAACCTAACACAACTTACATACGAATAAACTGTTAACATTAACAAAGTTCCACTGAGTTCTTTATATACTAATCAGCGAATATATGCTAACATAACAATGTCTTCACATTAATAAAGCTAACATAGCATCATATGAACTAGGAAAATAATGTACAACGACAAACCTAACACATCTTACGCCCTAATAAACTGTTAACATTAACAAAGTTCCACACTTAATACCAGTAAAGTAACTAACTTTACATACAAAACGTAACCTGTTCATACTTTTTCCAAGCATATCTCTAACATATTAACGTTAATCTTACATTGACACAGTAACATTTATCAAAAAATGTATCATAACCTTGACCGATTATCATACAGACCAACGAATATATGCAAACCTAACAAAGTTTTTTACATTATCATAGTAATATTTAACAAAAATTTATCATAACCTTACCCAAATAACATTATCTCTTTTTAGACTCCATCCCCCTTTCAGAAAATATCAAGTCTAAACATGAAAATGATTTTATGCTATAACCATTTGCATAAAGTGATGCAATACTTATTATATTTGACCCGCTGGTAGGAATATGAGCAATGTAGCAGTCGCCATTCGGTTTACGATTAAATATAAATGACACATCGTTGGGAATAACGAAACTCCTCGTGAAGATATCAACAACAAGCGTAGAGATGGAGGGAGATGTCATCGTATCATCACTACGAAAACTATCCTACTGAAGAAAATAGTGTATAAACAACCCTTAAATGTAATGAGACTCTTTCTTTAAACCCATCAAAAGAAAGTAAACAAGAATACGACGTACGAACGAGCCATATCAGTTCAAAAGGGTATATATTCTCGTTAGACAACAACAACAACAACAATAACATAGCACAAAATGAGTTCTTTATATACTAACCAACGAATATATGCTAACATAACAAGGTTTTCACATTAATAAAGCTAACATAGCATCATATGGACTAAGAAAATAATGTACAACGACGAATCTATCACAACTTAAGCACGAATAAACTGTTAGCATTAACAAAGGTCCACACTTAACACCTGTAAAGTAACTAACACTGCATACAAAACGTAACCTATTCATACTTTTTCCAAACATATCTCTAGCATATTAACGTTAATTTTACATTGACGCAGTAATATTTAACAAGAATTTATCATAACATTGTTTAATTATCATACAGACCAACGAATAACTGTAAACATAGCAAAGTTTTATTCAAACATAACACAAAAATAAGTTCTTTATATACTAACCATCGAGTATAAGCTAACGTAACAACGTTTTTACATTAATAAAGCTAACATAACATAACCTGAACTAAGAATATAATGTACAACGACAAACCTAACACCCCATACGTACAAATAAACCACTAACATTAACAAACTTCCGCACTTAACAACAGTAAAGTACATAACACTTCGTACAAAACGTAACCTATTCACACTTTTTCGAGCATATCTCTAACATATCAATGTTAATTTTACATTAACATCGTAATATTTAACAAAAGTTTAGCATAAACCTGTCTAATCATCATACTGACAAAGAATATAATGCTGACGTAACAAATGTTTTACATCAACTTCGTAACATTTAACAAAAAATTCATCATAACCTCGTCTAAATATCATAATCCCCAGCGAATAATTGCAAACATAACAAAGTTTTAACCAAACATAAAAAAAAATGTATAAACAAATAAATTTTTTCATAAAAATAAGTTCTTTGAATAAAATATCACAGTAAAGCGTAATAGTTTACTGATTTTAAAGCAGTAAATCAGTAAATCAGTAAATCAAACCACCCATCCCTGCAGTCCCCTATCCGTCCCACCCGCCTGTGATCTATTGAACTATTGATTCAAGTCATATTTCGAGTATCATTTTGGATAAACATAACATAAAAATAAGTTCTTTATATACTGACCTACGAATATATGCTTAACCAACAAAGTTTTATCATCAATAAAGCTAATAAATCATAACAGCGACTAGGAATATAATGTACAAATGCAACCTAACATACCTCGCGTATGAATAATCTGCTAACATCCTGAAATTCCCTACTTAACAAAGGTAAAGTAGCTAACAGGGCATACACAATACTCGATATGTTCCCACTTTTCGAGCATATTAGCAACAGGTAAAGCCGTATTATCTAACAAAATCCCTTAACAAAGTGACCAATCTATCAAAGATGCCACCATCTTGAACTATGAATTGACACTATCTTCATCAAAGTGTCACTCGTTTCGAGTATAACATCATTTGACCTATGAATAAACGTAGACATTAGCAAAAGTCTAGGGCAAACCTAACATTACTCAACAAAAACTTAACCTAGGCTCACGTTTCTAACACATCATCGTCAGTTAACACAGTAATATCTTACAAAAATTCGTCATTTCTCTAACAAATCAGTGTTATTTCCACATTGTCATAGTAATATTTAACATAACGTACCTAACTTACGAATAAACAGTTTTCACTAACCAAGAGTATCTAAAGCAACACATTACCTTCCGAGAGAAAACCCAGGGGGATGCGCGCCCTTGAAAGGGTGTGAATCCTGCGAGGGGGATCACCTGAAAGGTGGAAGTTGGGTTATAGGAAGATATTTCTTCGCATGGTTATAGGGCGACAGGGCTAGCAACCCGGTCCTTTCCTTTTGCTTTTATTACTCTTGGACCAGCGTTAGAATCTTATGTGCCTAGAAGCAAGATCCTCTGGAGAGCTCTGGCAGAACGAGTTTTGAGGCCTAATGGAAGAAGATGCTAGTTCTACTGAAAGGGCGAAAACCCTACCTGAGAGTGTTAACTCGAGGACTGGCGTCGGAAATCATTGCGCCGAGAAATGGTTTTCTAGAGTGATCTAGGGTTAGGCGTTTCGGGCCAGAAGAAGAAGATGCTGGTCCAACTGACAGGGCGAAAGCCCTTCCTGGGAGTTGTTATAGATTATATATATATATATATATATATATATATATATATATATATAGAAATTATATATATATATATATATATATATATATATATATATATATATATATATATATATATATATATATATATATATATATATATATATATATATATATATATATATATATATATATATATATATATTCACCTTATTCACCATCCCCTCTGGTAGACTTTTCAAAGTCTGTCAGGTGACGCCTCTACAGAACGCTCTCCAGATCCCTCTGTCTTCGTAAATTCTGCTCTCTTCCACCTCTTCTATCGTTGTTCCTCTGTTGTTCACAGCTTCCTCCACTGCTTCCATCAATCTTTTTCTAGGTTTTCCCGACGGTCTTCTGCCAGCCTGCCTAAATTCCAGCATTCTTTTCGGTCCCGCTCTCTCCTCCATTCTTTTCACATGCCCATACCATCGTAGCTGCTTCTTTTGTATTTGTTCATTCACAGAGTCGATTCTCAATTCTCTCCTTATGTCCTCACTTCTTTTTCTATCTCTCAGGGTAACCCCCTTTATCAACCTCAGTACCCTCATCTCCGCTGCATCTATCCTTCGCTTCTGTACTGTATTTAGGGCCCAACATTCAGCCCCATATATCAGTAACGGTCTCAATACCGTTTTATATACTATCATTTTCACTCCTTTGGATATTTCTCTCTTCTTTAATATTGGGTAAAGTGCACCAACATTTTTTGCAAATTTTTTCATTCTTTCCCTCAACTCACCTTCATTTCCTCCCACCCCCTCCACAATCACCCCCAAATATTTGAATTCTTCAACCTGTCTCAGTGCAGTTCCTTCTATTCTCATGTTTAAATCCTCCTTCACCCTAGCTACTTTCATAATTTCTGTCTTTTCGGTGCTTATTTTCATATCTAACCTTCTCATTTGGTCATTCCATCTGTCCATCATCTCCTGTAGATCAGCTCCCTCCTCCGCTATTAGGGCTGCGTCGTCGGCATAGACCAGGATGTGCTCCGCATTTTCCTGTCTATAAATTCTCTTCAAACCGTAGTCCATATATATTATGAACAGTAACGGCGAGAGAACGCTTCCTTGTCTCACTCCCGTATCTACCCTGAACCAACTCTCATCCCCCAAATCCCCCATTATCTTGTTTCTGGAAGTCTGGTATGTGCTTTTAATGGTTCTTATTAGCTTTTGAGTGATCCCATACTCC
>JABUQX010020392.1:0-32500 GCA_015478945.1 Trachelipus rathkii | reverse complement strand
TATTATTATTATTATTATTATTATTATTATTATTATTATTATTATTATTATTATTATTATTATTATTATTTGGAAAAAAATTATATTTTTCTTTTTTCTTAAATGTTTTGTAAAGATTAGGAATAAATATGTTCCTGAAAGATCTAGAAATTAGCATAAATTAGTATATTAATTGAAATTAGTTTTACTCTTTTAAGAAATCGTTTAAGTTGGCATTCCTTTAGATAATCTCTCGTTTAAGTTGGCACTCCTTTAGATAATCTCTCCTTTAAGTTGACACTTGACACCACTAGATTTTTTTTCTTGAAGTTGAGACCACTTAGATTTTCAGTTGTATTTAATTAATTTTTATTTAATTTTTTTATTTAATATTTTTAATTTTTATTTAATTTTTATTTTATATAATTATTTATTTAATTTTATTTGGATATTTTTGATAACAAAAAATTCTCAAATTTCAGCCGATTTTGATAAACCCAAAAACCTGAGAAAAAGATCTCTCCCAACCATTTCCAATTCTGTAATAAGATGAATTGATTTGGTATAAAAATATATTTATTTCAATCTTTTTTCATGACCTCATTCAGTTCGATGTAATTTTATTTATTTATTTTTTTTTTTGGTTTTTGGAAATTATATTTGATATTAAGTTCAATTCCTTCAACTTCCATTAACCCTTCCATTTTCTTGTTTAAAAGTTGAATAATTCTCCGATTTTCATTTTAAAGTTGATTAACCTCCTTGAATTTTTTTCCTTTAACTTGATTATCCTTGGATTTACAATAACTTTTTTTTATTACTAACCTAACCTAACCTAACCTAACCTAACCTAACCTAACCTAACCTAACCTAACCTAACCTAAACATTTTTATTATTATTAAAGAAGGCACATCACTGGCATTGCCCTATTTAAGGAGGGAAACTATCTAAGAAATTTCATCCTAGGATCCTCATGAGGAATTGAAACCAGGTCGTCTCAAAAGAGTCAATCACTGTACCATTTGGGGTTGGCTGAGCACCGCACCAAAAGTCATTTTTGTCGCACCGCACAGCACCTCTATGTTTCAATGCGTACCGCGCTCTGCACCACGCACCGCACCGCACCACACAGCACCGCACCGCAACTCTACATTTTAAAAATTGCACCTCACTGGTACACTGGATTTGTGTGGCATAAAAATGTGCGTACCACGCACCGCACCTGGTCGTCGGCCAACCCTAGTACCATTATGCCACGGTAGTGATTTTATTCTCCTTTCCATTTTATTTTCATTTCAAGTTGTCAACCCTTTATGGATATTTCCATTTTCCTTAACCCTATTCCCTTTCTCATTAACCATATTCTCTTTCTCCTTAACCCTCTTCCTCAGTTCGATATATTATATATATATATATATATATATATATATATATTATATATATATAAAATGATATTTTATATATATATACATATATATATATATATATATATATATATAGTAATATATATATTATAATATATGCCTTATATATATATAAATATTATATACTATATTACCATCTTCCCATGCTAGGGCTTTCGCCACCTGTCTGGTCTGGAACCAGCATTTTCTTTTCTGGCCCGAAACTATTGATCCTAGAGCACTCTAGAAAAACATTTCTCGGCGCTATGGTTTCTGATGCCAGTCCTTGAGCTATACATCTCAGCGTAGGGCCCGGCGGGCCGCGGCGCGCTTCACCCTTATACAGTGAGAACTAGCTACACATATCTATCACTTTAAGCCTCAAAAACTCGTTTCTCCCAGAGCTCTCCAGATGATCGTCGTTGTTTCTAGGCGCAAAGATTCAATGCTGGTCCAGGAGTTCTGCAAGCAAAAAAGTATAAAGGACCGGGTTGCTAGCCCTGTCGCCCTAGAACTATGCGAAGAAAGGAAGTCTTCATATGTTTCGACTGTCTCGAATGTCCGTTCTTCTTATATTACAATATAATTAATTAATATTTTAAATTTCTTCTTTTTAATTATATTTTCTTTTTAATATTCATAATTACCAAAAGAAATGAGGTTAAAATTTTTTTTGCTCCTCCATCCAAGATTCCAAATAAAATTAATTTAAATGTACAATTCGATAATCTTCCTAAAACTAAAAGAGGCTTCCTTAAGATTTTCTTTTTAAATTTACACCCTCATAGATATATTTGATGATTTTCCTAAAGTAACACTTTGCATTCTTTTCTTTTAGTTGACGCCTTCTTAGGTTTCTTCCTTTCTTCCCATATATTGATTCTAACTTGGATATTCTCCTTTAAGCAGATGATTCATGGATTTAATCCATTAAGAAAACCCACCTTGGATTTTTTCAACCACTTTAATCCACCTTGAATCCTTAAAGGTATTTAAAAGGAAAATACTATGGAAAATACGCAATTGTTTGTTTTTTTTTAGATAATTTAATGGCATAATTTAATAATAATTTAATTTAATAATTTGATAAAATATAATTTAATAAAAATAAAAATTTAATAGATAACTTCCTATAAGATCATATATTAGTGAAAATCTTCCTACTATACTTTTCATCTCTATCAGACAATTAAAATTTCTCTCCTCCCCGTAGAAGTATTGAAGTTAATTTTTATATTTTACAATTAAAATTTCTTTCAAATCACGTTTATAAAAACTCCTTTCATATTATCAATATCTTTATCAAAGAAATGGCTTCCTATCATGATGTAAAATATATTTTACAAAGTTTCAATCAGAACTGTGGAAATGAATTTAACAGAGAGGTACGATCAAATAATTCTATTTTTGGTTCTGACTCCTTTAAATTATTCTATAATTGTAGGAGAATTATATAATATAATGATTCAATGTCTTAAGAAGTATACATTCATCAATGCATAAGATTTATTTTATCAAAGTTTTCAAATATTCAATATCAGTTAATATTATAAACATTAAAGCCTAAAAATACATATAAAGAATAACATAATGATTCACATAAATATATCTCGAGACATGTAGTAACCATACAAAAACTTTATTTTTGTATCTTAGGATCAGGATAAAAAAAAACGTACACATTCTTGAAGGTCAAGAAAATATCCTTTGAGTAAATATAGTATACCTTGATTTAAGATGAGATATCCTTGTTGATTTAGAAACACAGTAGCCAAGCAGTCCACTCTACCGCTATACAAATAAAAAATGTTCTATTTAAAAACTTTCGAAAAATGTTTAAAGCACACTAATACATAGAGGTTACTTAATTGTAAAACCTTGTTGTGGGGAAGAATATAATTGAAAATTAAAATAAAAAACTTAAAATTTGAAGTAGAACAGAAATCAACAAAGAACTACATAAAAAGTTTAGAGAGACTAAAAGAAATCTACAGGAAGACAGAGAAGAACTACCCCTGACAATAAATCTGGTCTCGAGAAAGATCACTTAAGGTTCTACCGCTCACAATCCAAAAACAACACCAGAACTTACAAACCTCTAGGAGGCTCCTAAGGTTCCTTTTACAAACCTAGCACGAATAAACAAAAATATTAATATAGGAAAATTGGATGGGAACCTTAGGATTCTACTCTAATCTCTACGAAACAACCAACGACCTCAACAAGACAGTGCCGACGGGTAAACCCCTACAAGAGAAAGAGAAGTTGTGATCTTTTATTGAATTTAAATAACCGAATAATTTACCGAGAAGAAGAGGTTTTGAACCATGAATTTCCATCTAATGATCTAAGTATGACTAGGAAAATTTTGACGCCTGGAACATTGAACTGACTCGACATGAAGTATGTTTTTCTACGAGAAAAAGGAATGGTATGATACTCGTGTTTATTAGGTATTCGTCAAGTAGAATTTGAGATTTTTAAGTAGAATAAGGTCTTCCTTTCCGTGAAAATGATTTGTGGATGGGATGTTGATTCTCCCTAAATGGTAATTGAACTGTTATTTCCCGCCTCTGTGGGGGTAAATGCTTATAAATTAGACACGATTTTTTTTTTTTTTCAGAACAAATAATTTTCGGGTCTATTAACCGTGCCTAACAAAATAGTAATAAAAATTAATAAAAGCATATAAAAACAAAGAAAAATCAAAAACAAATAAAAAATAAAAATTAACACTTAAAACATTAAACATATATAAAGAATACGAATATATATATGTTTAAAATTAAATATATGTACAGTATAAAAATGAAAAGTTAAATTTTAAATCAATAAAATCCCTTTAACATAAAAAAATACAACAAGAAACAATAAAATAGTGTGACATTATACCTTTAAATCTTTTCTAGCAAGAACAGTTAAAAAAAAATTCAAATTACAAGTAAAAAAAAAATTTTTCCAAGAATGAGATAAAAAGATAAAATAAATAACCGGAATGAAATAAATTTTCTCAAAAAAAAAGAAGTAGCCCGATACATTTATGTTTTGATTCACTTCCTTAATATATATGTATTTTTTATTTATTTTTTGGACTAGTTATAACTTATAAGGGGACAGAGAATCTCTAGAATTAGAATAATAATCATCAATAGCAATGGCTACTCTGTTCAAATTTCTACACTATAAAAAATGTCAACCAAAATCATGTTTCAAACATTTCTTTTATGTCTGAGGCAATATTAGTATCATAAATACATATAACACCATCGTTTGATGAATGCTTGTGTCATGGTATCATAGTACTATAAACCCTTTTTAAGATTTGAACTCAGAAAATAGGCCTACGGTTAAAAAATAAACTAATCGCAACTTAAATAAAAAAGTGTGTTACAAATTATATTTCGCGGGACGTCACAAATCCAAAAAAATCCAAAAAATCCCAAAAAAATCCCCAAAAACAAAAATGATTTTTTTCTCAAAAAATCCAAAAATCTCCAACCCTGCTTGAAGGAGAAAGAGAGTATAGAAAGGAGAGGGTTAGAGCGAAAGAAAGAAGAAAAATACCAAAATTAATGATAACATAGAGAAACAAAGAAAGAGATAAAGTAAGGAGAGTGACGAGAGAGAGAGAGAATCCTAAATTCTGATTTTATTATTCTAATTCAGTGGTTTCAAAATGTGGCCGCGCACCCTGTCCGCGATATATTTGCGGGATGCCGCGCTAACGAAATGTCTTTCAGTTCATTATTAGTGCTCAGAAAAAAGAATTGACAACATTATACACCATTGTTTCTCATGTAAATAACAATGAAAATTGGAGAACAAATATATATATATATATAATATATATATATATTTAAAATTAATTTTATAAAATAAATATTATTAATATATAATATAATTAATATACTATAGTATATACATATATATATATACTATATATATATATATATATATATAGTATTATATATAAATATATACACGGTATATACGAAATAGGGACAAATTTGGAGGATATTATCTTGTGTACCATACAATATGTTTGTCTAAAAATTTACCTGTAAAGTTCCTCATTTATGAGGTAATGAGTAGGAAGGACGTAATAGGTAGAGTATGGTTTTAGTTCCGGAGATGTGTTATATTATTTATTATTATTATTATTTATTATTATTATTATTATCATTATTATTATAGTAGTAGTAGTAGTGTAGTAGTATAATAGTAGAGTAGTAGTAGAGTCAATTATTAATTATTATTCTATATTATATCATTATTATTATTATATAATTATATTATATTATTATTATTATTATATGATTATTATTATTATTATTATATTATTTTTATATTATATTATTATTATTATATTATTATTAGTTCATAATAATAATAATATCCAGGCCATATTATCATTACGCTTCATTAGAAACAATAATTAATTATATTATTATTATTATTATTATTATTTATTATATTATTATTTATTATTAATATCATTATATATTATTATATTATATTATTAATTATATTCATGATTATGATTTATGATTATGATTATATTATGATTATGATTAATATATAGTATTATTATTATTATATTATTATTATATATATTATATTATTAATATTATTATTATTATTATATTATTATTATATATTATTATAGTATATTATATTATTATTATTTTATCATATATTATAATATATGAAAATTATGTATTATATCATTATTATTTCATATTTATTTATATTTATTATTTATTATTATTATTATTATATAATATCTTTATTTTAAAAAATTATTTTAATATATTATATACTATATTATTATTTTCATTTCCATATTATTCATTATTGTTATGAGTAGTATTGTTAATTATTATGAATTCATCAATATAATTACTTGTGTATAAAACCAGTATTATTATTATTGATTATATTATTGATTATTTTATATTATCATATTATTATTAATGTGATTGTATTATTCTTATTATACTTCTTTTATTATCTATCCTGTTCTTATTGTATTATTACAAGTATATAGTAATATACAATTATCAAATAATTATTTATTAAGCATAAATTTTATTAGTAATATTAGGATATTATTTATGATTCGCGATTATGTATTTTATTATCATTGTTATGCTATATCCGTTTCCGAGTAAATATTTGCTCGAATGACTACAAACAATATTCCTATATTATTCATCCTATCTTCTAAATCAGGTTACCTATTCAAGCAACCTGTATGAGCAAGTGCCAATATTAGAGACAGCAAACCTGTTCTATAAGTAACACTTTAACGTTGCAGAGTTCCTAGCCAACGTCACATCTACGAACATAATACACCAAATATTCACACCATTACCCCTGCACCTTTCTAACTCATTTACCCACTAAATGGAAGAACTTTACAGGTAACTTCATTTAAGACAAAACGCTTGAATTGGTACAAAGATAAATCTCCAAATTTGTCCCTATTTCGGTAAACACCTGTATAATAATATGGATGCCTGCGATAATTCTGACGAGTATGGTGCCTTGAACCTAAAAAGTTTTAAAACCACAGTCCAATAATAATACATAATAATAATAATAATAAATAATAATAATAAATAATAATAAAATGAATAATACTTTAAAAAAAAAATAGAGCTCTGTCTTAACAGTAAACAGAGGTCAGCTGTAACCTGAGGCCATACCAGAACGAAAATTGTTCTTGGAGATGCCGATTATAAACCTTATATCTTAGATTTCATATACAGTATCTTCAGTTATGTAGTTTAGGAATTTGACTTTGTCTCCATTGGATTATTGGTAATTGTGTCAAATTTTCAATAAAAAACAAATGAGATTCATTACTGATTCAATAACGGTCGTAAGAATTTGTTTATTCAAATAATAATAAAAAAATGTTAGATTGAACGTTAATGATAATCTTCATTTCTTTCATAATATTTTTACTGTCAGCCTAATCTCTATTCTCTTTGCACTTATTACTTAGTCAATTTACCCTACAAGTTTAATATAGTGCTATTTTACTAAGATCAACAATGTATGAGTTATCTTAGGCTTACAAAGAACTCGCAAAAGAGCAAAATCTTGAAAATACAACAAAACTCAAGGTAAGATTTATAATTCCCACTAATTGCTTTATTAATACAATTTTTTCACAAAAATCTCTTCAAAGATTTTTTTCATTAATTGATCTGATTTAGATTAAATTTTGTTCAATTGTGTATTCTATATTGGTCTCATGAATCGTTGTGGCAAAGTCTTCTATAACTCAAATGCCATCACTATTCAAATTATAATCTACCATCTCCGAGGCTCTGCAGTTATGAAATGTTATTTAGACAAAAAGAAATAATAAGGTTTTTTGAATAATGAAAATTTAGAACGTAGAGAACCAATGGCCCTAATTCGAGACTAGCTGTCGTTGTTTTGTCCTCTAAGTTTTACTTAATCCCTTGTGTATATTAATTCAAAACTTAGGTATGAGAGTTAGAAAGCAAATGAATCATTGCCTGACCATTCCCTTTCAGTGTTTTCCATATATATATGGTAATGTTACCCAGAGGGTTTCACCCCCGATTTTTAAAAAAGTCACAGATCGACCCAAAAAAAATAAATAATGAAGAAATAAACGAAGAATTGTCCTCTCCTTAGAAATAAGTTACAGCAAGATTGTCGCTTTCTTAGGAAAAAAAAATTACCAGTGTTCGCGCAAATATGTAAAACTCCCATAGGCTTTTCTTATAGCTAAACTGTATTCACCCTTGTTTAAATTTGCATACATAAAAAACGCAAAAAATTTTTTTTAAAGGAAAAACATTTTCTCTGATATATATATATATATATATATAATATATATATATATATATAATATATAATATATATAATATAAATAATATATATATATATATATATTATATATAGATATATAATATATTACAGATATATATATATATATATATAATAATATATATATATATACTATATTATGTACTTGTAACTTCTCCAAACTGCTCAAACAATTTATGCAACTGCGCTTCGGCCTATAATTTAGTAATGAACGATATCAAACGCCATTGTTGCGGTTTATGAAAAAAAATTACACTCTCAAAGTTTAAATTTCCCAAAGTCTTTCTTATACTAGAAACGTGCGAAAGTTTCGTTTTATCGCAATTATTACGATTTTAGGAAATTTAGAATGCGCGAGCAAGTAAACTAGACCCACAAAACCATATAACTGGGCAAATATAATAAAAACCATATAAGAATTGTTTTGAATAATGTTGCATAGTCGTGGAACTGCCAAAGCTGCTTACAGACCCCAAAAGAGAATACCATCACTGTGTTGGACTTCGCAGAGTTGAAGATTATGGTAGCCTCATCTGCTGAACGGGTAGCCTCATCTGTTGAACGAATGGAAAAAATGCAGAACAGCATTTACGAACTGCATCTACATCTTCAAAAGCAACAAACCCAAATAGATGAATTAATGAGGGAAATGAAAAGAAGGGAAAATTCACTAGAAGACCGGAAATCATAAAGGAACTCGTAAAGGGAAGAACTTTATTAGAAATGTGAAGACAAGCGGGAGAAGGAAAAATAACTTTTAGTAATTTAGAACTCTAGAAAAAGTGAAATATCTGAGCAGACAAACTAGAGGAGGGAACAAAAGACAAAAACATGTAGCTCTGAAATCTTACAAGAAGTGGATAACAGAGTTCAGAGAGTAAGTGGTAAAAAGGTTGGAAAACCGTAATTCCAACACGAACCCATACTTAAAATAAAAACTGCTGATCAAAAATAGGATGTCCTTAAAAGAGCAAAAATTATAAGAAATACACAAGTTCGAAGAATATTGTATATAAACCCGACCAAACTAAAAAGAAAGATAGAAGCCAAAGCAGCTGAGAATAGATACAAGAGAAAAGAAAACAAAAAGGAGAACAAGGACTCATACATTAAGACAGGGAAAAAATGCACGAATGAAACTTTTTATTAGCGAAAGCAAGATACCGGAAGCAAACAGATATGCAATGTACAACGGCTAAACCTTAAATATGATTTATATACAAGGATTTAACAAAAACAAAATTACACTGAGATTGAGTTTAATAAATATAGAATAATGATATATACTTTTAGTAGAAACATCTCACAGAGGACATATTCATACTTAGAGATGACCTTGACAAAACATTTTATGTATATAAAAGGAAAGGATAAAAAATATAATTTATCTTACAAGAAAAATAAGCATATAGAGTAGAAAAAATTGATGGAAGACATATGAATATCCTTTACTCAAGGTTAAAGAAATGCATGGATACAGAATATATTATTTCGTGTTAGTATATTTGCAACAGAAGCAACCAGAAACGTAAGAAAAATATCAAAATAAGAAAAGAGTGCAAAGACTGATAAGATATGAGAGTAAAAAAATTTCATGATCCTCGGGGATTTCAATGGGCACTTACCATGGTTGGGAAGACAACAACGTTTGGAGAGGTATATTATTCCATTCCTTTTATTTTTGAGTAAAACTCTTAAACCACTGCAAGAGTGGATGGACGCACACAGGCAGAGAATGACATGAAGAAGTGGTCATAATTTTTGCTCGGCTATAATGCTAGAATAAACATTTTATTCAATAAAATAAATGGAAAACACAAAAGATTTTGATCCGATCAGACCATATTAATCAAAGTATATCTAAGAAACAAAGTAAGAAGGCCTACTATAAAAAAAAGGAGATGTGCACCCTATGCAAATATTATAGTACAGACAACCAGAGTATGAACAAAATGTACATACCTAGAAAAAAAAAATCCAAAATGCGAAAGCATAGGTAATACACGGATATATATAAGAATTTATCAAATTGGCTTATATTAAAAGCCAGTTAATTTAAATCCACTTATATTAAAAATATCAATATAGAGATAATCTCAATCCGAAAAAAATAAAGAGATAAGATAATAAAAAAAGATATATATATATACCTTGAGATATACAGATATTGAATCTGTATTCAAAAAGCTAATATATAAAAAAAAAGAAAGAGAAATATATATATATTATATAGGAATAAGGATGAATAAACGAAGCAGAAGATCATAGCCAAAATATGTACTCATGGTAGGCAGTTATAAAAACAAAAAAAACAATATATATATATTATCAAGCCTCTCTATTAAGTTATAAACAGGCAGAGAAATAACTATATACATATATAGAGGAGACATACCTAATAATGAAATAAATAAATAATTTCTTAATAAAAAACAGGCATTTCTTTAAAATAAATTATATATATGTGAAATGAATTAAAAAAACTTAAAGGTAAAAGTATATAACAGCAAAATGAACCCAGTAGTAAAATTTAGAACTATAATAAAATATAATTCATATAAAAAAATGTAAAAGAAACGACTACCCTAAATTAATGAGACAATAGAAAAAAGTTTTTAACTTATCAACAGTTGTTACCATAATAATATCTCAATACTTTTCTACTAAGACAAATGATTGCGTACGAACCTGTTTTTAGCCTTCATCCCTACTCGAAAGAGAAAAAATAAAAACTAGTTAAGAAGGCATCAAGATACAAGAAGTACTCGCCCGACCTACAAAGGAGCTTACACCAATTCCCACCTTTATTGACATCAATTAGAAGAGTAAAAAATATCCTTATTCTACATTGAACGCCATGCATAACAGGTTAAAAAATCTCCATAAACACCCCATGAACAAACCACTAAAACCAAACCCAGAGTAACAGTCCCAAAAAATGTGCATGACTAAAAGCTAATAAACGGTAAAGTAAAGCTTCACCTATGATAAGTCCAGACACTGCTGATGCTTTAAAAGCTCAGTATCGACCAGCCTATAATCGAATATAATATAACATTGAAACTTCGTTGCTATCTCACTCCAGAACTATGACAATGTAGAATATATGTTTCTCAACAACGTATAAGATTTGCAATGAAGAAAATTAACAATATATGAGAGGACCACATGATATATGCGCGACTGAAATCTCATTGGTATATAAATTCAATGTCGTTATAGCTTAGTATTTCTGATATGTATGATAGAAGTGAAAAATAAATGAGATAAAAAAATTCTACAAACTGTAAAAGATTTATATATATAGCCATTTATCGCATTAATGATAACATCCTACAACAATATTATGACATTAATTAAAAATAAAATTTCCAGAAACACATTAAAATATGTATTGAAATAAAAGTGAAGAGACTCAATCAGGATTACAAAAGATTAGCAAAAGGAAAATCAGAATAAAATTATTTACATTAATTATTTACCTTTTTGTTCTAAACTTGGAATAAATGCATAAAATTGCATACAGAAAAAGTGAAGACAATAGCCTATAATTCGATTTATTTATAAATAGATAGAACCTACCGTCACACAATTTAATCCAAAAAAGCTTTCCCTTATCGGATAAAAAAACCAACAGCTTTATTTCATACACAAGAAAATGTAAGGAGAATAGGCCATCAACTAAATAAAAGTAGCTCAACTTTAAGAATTCACATTATAAATCACCATAAAGAAATATAATTAAGTATAAACGCACCATATTAATGGTAAACAAAGTAATCTTTTATTACAGCATATACAACAAAATAAAAATTCTTAAAGGTATAATCATTGACGTTGACTTGTCAACGTGTATAAAAATAAATGATGTATTTTTGACATTACATAAACAGAATTTTGAATAAAAAACCTAGTACATTATTATATCTAACATATATTAAGATAACCTTGGGTATTGCTTACAAATAAATAATTTAAAGAATAAGGTAAGAGTAAAGAAAAGGGGATATTACAATACAATTACTAAGTCCAATAAAAATAAACAGTCTAATTTATCTTAGCTGTATGAAGGCCTTCTTAGACAGAAAATGTAAAACGATGCAAGCTCAAATTGATGTAGTATGCATTACCAACAAAAGTGATATGATCGGGATACTATGACTAGTAAATAAAACATATAAAGTAATAAAAAATCTTTTAATATTAGTATTGATTTTAACATTTGAACTTAATACACAATATCGCATATATATATATTATAAAATATATAGATATATATAATGTGATAGGACAAATAATAAATAATAAATACCTTAAGGAGTATATACTTTTATAGCATATATATATACCTTTTCGTTCTCTCTAATGTTATATAAGAATCATAATACCAATGGAGGAAGAGATAATACACTTTTGACAAGAACATCTTTACAGATGCTGATAAAAGCGTAACAAATGCTATAGGTTATTTAATTCTCATTTTCTTTGCAACTCATCAATCTTGACTTTAATTTGTATTTCAGAACAGCTAATGCACGGTCACATATATCTATTATTATATATAATATTACAAAAATTGAAAACTAACAGATATGATACCGTGAAAAGATTAATTCTAGAAGAACATAGAAATCATAAAATAGTAGATCATTGAATTTTACTAGATCTCATATTGGAAGAACACCGGAAGAATGATAATATAATATATATAAGCAATTTAAATCTACACTATTATCCCCAACAAGATAAATTAAATCCAGTGATGAAAGATATAAAGAAGAGTACTTAATAAATACATATATATACTATAACTATTACAAAAAATGAAATATAGCATGAAAAGGCATATAGACACATAGAACTTAAAGGCTAAAAGATAAATATATTGATATAGATAGCATGAAGTAAGCAATAAGATAATGACTTGACAAGAAAGATAATTGAGTACTGAAAAAAGTAAAAGCTTGGGACTCATTACATCAATTGAAAGATAGAGATAATAGAAAGCACACAAAGATATATAAGTCTACAAAATATATCACCGAAATTGAGTAATACGAATATTAGGAATATTTGAAAAACAAACATTCGGATTACCACAACTCCTTCTACTCAGTGATACTTTATCAGGGCCAGAATTTCATCACAGAACATCGACACCTCTTTAAAAGTATAAAAAAGATGGTTACAGCGCAATTATAAACTATATAATATTAAGTAGAGGTCGAAGAAGACCTTATATATCTATCATTTGTATCTGCCGAATATGAAGATCTCTATGTAAATATTAATATCTACTAATTGACTTCAAAGACCAACATGCAGGATATAGAACTACTAAATAGTAAAGGTTTAGCTGGAGATGCTATTTAATAGAAAACTACATAATTAGAAATTAAAATACCAGGTTAGAAAATGATAGAGTGAAAGATAGAAATAAAATAGGATGTCTATATCATAACAAAATAGATCAAATTAACCAATGGTTGAATGATTAAAATAATAAGGTAAATAATATAAATATATATAATGATAAGAACTCTGAACCTACCCAGAGTCATATTCAATTAGCACATTGCCCAAAATAATATCTTAGGGAAATATAAATAAATTAAATATAAGAGCTTCCATCTATGTCAACATTATCATAATAATATTATATAATAGATTATAAATTATATATAAAAAATATAACATTAATTAGGATAATAATTAATTAGACCAAATTATAACTGTGATGAAAAAATAATATATTTGGTTCTTATAAATAATAAATTTAATTAATAATAATTAAATATATATATATAAATAATAATCCAAAATCATTAATATAAAATAAATTATATAAAGGGCAATATTAGGCCTAAATGAAAGGGTGAGAGGGTTAATGAAGGAGGAATCTTTCAGAAATAATCGAAAGATTACTATTAAGTGTAAGAATAAAATAATATATATATATATAGTATAAATATATAATAATAAATAAATAATAAATTAATTATAAATATATATATATATCAAATATGAGATAAGAAAATTCTACGTCGTCGTGTACACCAATTGTATATATATATATAATGTAAATAAATTGAGTAGATAACATTGAAAAAAAATATTATATAATGCATAATATAATATATAAAATATATAGTGCAAATAGTAGCAATTCGTCAGTGTGAAATTAATATTAGCCTATAATGAAATATATAGTCTGACTATTAATATTGATATACTAACAATTAGTATTGATAATAATAGCGATATATATATTATTTCAATATTTGGTTTCATTACTCGTTTGGAAAGTTGAGAAAAAAATTCTCAATAGAAAATATAATAATGACTATACAAAAGATACTTTACTAAATCAATGATTTATTTGATTCAATCAACAAGATAGTATATTACCTCATCACAGACATTATAAATCAATGAATATCTATAATCCATTTATTGTTTATGATAAACTTTTAATCTCAATATTAATAATTCATATTAATAGTTCTTCTCTCTATATTTAATTGAAATTTCACATGATATATATATTTAGTATACAAGATATTAAAATATATATATATTATAATGAACCAACTCCTAGTTCAACAATTTAAAGAGACTAATACTATTAACAGAAGGTATATATAATGTTTAAAAAAGTCAATATATTTTAAGTTTATATTTATATATATATTTAATATTAGAAAATTCCACTAGTATTATATATTTTAATTTATATTTTAGTATTTATCATTAGTTCATATATCCTTATATTTACTTCTTTGATATATATATATTACTATAAAGATAATACCACTAAAATAATTATATATAATATTTAACATTATTAGTATTTAATAGCTATTAAACTTTAAGTTATTATTGTGACATACAGTCTGAAATATATATTGATTTGTTATATTTATAAATATTTTATTTATAATTTGTATCAAGACTATTTTCAGCTTATCTTATAATTTAATTAATATTTTATATTTATTTATTTTAGTTCTCTATATTTTATCTCAATGTCAATTTGAGTTTTATAATATTTTTAATTGAATAGAGCTTATAAACAAAAGTATATAAAAGTATATATTTATAGTATTATATATACATAATTATAAATTTTATTATAATTATTTACTATTTATATCTTATTATATCAAAATATTTACTAATATTTTATTATATACAAATATATAAATATATATCAATTATGAAGCTATTGATACCTTTAGGCCTCATATTAGAAATTAATAAGGATTCAAAATTTCAACAAATAAATCCCTCATGGTATAAATATAAAACCTCTTTCGAAGAAAGTGTTGTATTGGTTTGTCGATTACTTTAATTTTTATTATTCTTAGTTTATTTTGTCTATTATTTTGTCGCTTTTGTTTTTATATAATTTTTATACATTTGTTTGTATTCCGAATTTTTTACGCTTTTATTTGAATTTAATATTAAATATTAATTGATATTTAAAGATACAATATAATTTTTTTGTTACATCACTAAAAAATATTTGTAAAGGTATTAAACGGCATGATTTTTTTTAAGCAATAATTTTACACTACTGCCTTATTAATAAGTTAAGAATAATACAACTAATAAAATCAGCAAAAATGAAAAGAAGTTGCTTAAGTTATTGTCAATTGCACTAAAACAATGAAAGATAAATAAGTTCTCCTTAAGCTATATCTGACGAGTATAATATATTTTATATCCAAAAATTATTTAATAGATATCAATTAATTTTAATCAGTATTTATATATTAATATTTTTTAAACTTTTATTTTTTTGAAAATTTCTGTATATGTGAAAGATTAAATTATTAAATAAATATATATTAACTCCACAAAATAATTAAAGTGAGCATCTTAATAGGAAATATGGATACTAGTCTTATATCACAGAAGATTATTATATGGGAGTTTAAGAGAATATAAAATAAATAGAATACTATTAATAAAAGATATAATATCAGTGATTAAGTATTATATTATTGCAGTAGTGTATAGTTAGGGATATGGATATTGGGTACTGTAAACTGTATTCACTATGTAGTTAGGACTCTATGAAATAACAACAAGTATCCCTGGGAGATAGAGATAAAAAAAGAGCAGAAAAGTAAGAAAAATCTAAATAAAGATAACTAAAGATAATATAAGACTGAATATGCATATTAAGACCAGTAATATTATTTAGAAAGCAAAAGCTATAGCAAAAATTATTGGACAACACACCTACTTGAAAAAGTTTAAATATTTTTAACAGTCGTATAAGTTATTAAAAATAAGAACCAATATTATTAATTAACAAAAATGTGAAATGTTAAAATTTTGCACAATATTTGCCACCTTGGCTAATAAATTTTTATATATCAGTTTTTTTAAATTAAATAAGTATAAAATAAAATATAAACAAATGATAATTTTGTCAATAATAATTAGGGGAAAATGTCTTTTTATGTAATTAAATATAAAAGAAAATAAACATTATATAATGATTTAAAAAATCTAAAATTATAACTCTTTTATCAAATATATTCACATTCTGTAGTCAATTGTTTTTTCCAAGGCTAATCCTGTGAATCGAGCTAGATTCCTTCTATGTTATGCTTTAGTCTTATGTTTAAAGAGATGCGAAACTCTCACCTTCTTTTACTTTTTACTCCTTATTCCCATTTTCGTATTCTTATTATTAAGTTCTGCTATCTTAGACCCTACTACCACCAAACCAAAATCAATACCAAAACTATACCTCAAACCCTCAGTGTTGCTTCCATCTATCAACCCCATTTGAATCCAGTCATCGAAATCCCAGAAGACTACCACGCCACGATTGACGGAATATGAAATATAAAAAGCGCGACTCGAGACCAGATTAGCTATTTAAATGTGACGACTACCACTAAAAAGGAAACAACGAGGACAAACCAAGATAGAGAACGAATCTCAAGAGTCTCACTCAATCGATTCGACCTGTTAAGATATGAAGACTCTACTAGAGTATTTGATGCAAACCAGATCAGCTGTCGCCGTGCAGGTTTCTAATTTAGAAGCAGAGACCTGCAGATTTGAATTGTTCGTTACAACAGCATCCCGACATGGAGGACAAGAAAATGTGAAAAAAATATTGAGAAATCCTTCATTCTCTAACAATTTATTTTCAATTTAGCAAATGCTTATTATGTATTAGAAGTATTGTGCAACATGCTAGATGAATCTGTCTTTTATAAATATATTAATATCTATAGGCAGGATTAATTAGAAAGGATCACTTAGTTCTCTAGATCAAATACAGATTACGATTATGAATTCTAGATTTATTCATAGGTATGTCACCTATATACCCAACAAGTATAAAGACCTTGATAGATAAATTGAGAGAGACTTTTCTAATCGAATAAGCTACAAAGTAGAAATATAATATAGATGAGTAGCTCAATATATCAAAGAAATAACAAATACGTAATAGTAGTATAACTTAAAACGAAACATTGATTGTAGACAAGGTAACCGTACGATGGTGTATTAGGAGGTAAGTTAGATAGGAGGTCATTATTTTATATAGGTAATATGGAATAAAGAACTCCTAGAGTATGAGTGAGAGTAGTAGTTTAGAAGATTAGTTATTTATTTACGAAAATTGAATAAAAAGATAAAGTGTACAGTTTGTATAAAGAACATGAAGAAGAATAGTGTTAGTATTTTCAAATATTTTTAAAATAAAGAGACAATGTAAATAGATAACTAAGAATAGAAATGTAGAAATAAAAATAAAAAGAGCTGTCAGGCTCAGTTACTCATAATTAGCAAAAATATCGTTTATCGGAAAAGAGGAGTACCGGGGCAAGATGAAAAAATAACAATAGAAATACGAGATAAAACACTAAAATAACAAAAAACACCCATGAGTCCTTAAAAAAACGTGCATAACGCAACTCTCGCAGAGTGGCTAATACCAAAATCCGCTCGGAAAACTGCCGAATTAACAGTCAACACTTTATAATCTGCTTAGAAAAGAATGAAAAAATACACGCCAGAAAAAATGAAAAATTATAGTAAGTATGCCAAGGTGATTTTACAACAGCAGCACTATAGAATAATGTAAAGTGTAGCGAAAAACAGTACGAGATATGGTCGATCGCGAGACAAACGAAGAGCATAGCGATATGACCGATAATGTTAGGAAAAGAAACACAAAAAAAATTTTACTCAGAAAACCTGATAAAAATGAGCAAAAAGAAAAGTACGTAGTAGAATAGTATATAATAATATCTAGTAAGACTATAGTGGACTGAGAATTATGTAAGAGATAATCATATAATTTGAGAGTATACGCCGCCATATATAGTGTAGAGGTATAGTGATATCATTAGTAGAGATATTGTATTGAATAATAGAAATAACTATAAATATCATGGAAAAAAAAATGAAAATCAAAACTACTCATAATTGGTGACTGGACAAGTTTCAGTACGCAAGAAAGAGAAAAAAATGAAATGGCATTAGTAAGAGAAAGCGCAGTGAAATTTAATAGAATGGAAAATTATTATTCACATAATATTAGAAAATATATATATAGGTAGGAAAAAAAAGTATATTACTAACATGATAAAAAGAAAATATAGAATAAAGTGGTCCATTTCACATAATTGAAAAGTATGATATTATGAAGGAGAAACTGGATAAGGAAACCTTTACATAGGACGAGCTATAGAAAAAGCTAATCATATACAGCATTTAGCAAAAAGCTAGTTATGAAATAAGTGATACATCTGTACCTATACGCCAACCTATGCAATAAAAATATATGAAGATGATAATTAATAAACAAGCCCCCGTCCCCTAATATTATATAGCTGAAAAGTAGGAGAATATATCTATATATACTCAAACCTTTATATCCCGTAAGATATATAACATTATAAATAAAGAAGAGGAAGAATGGTTATATAATATAAAATAATAAACTGAAATATGTGCCGTTTGAGAAATTATGCGGGGGTAATATATAATACCCACCAGATTCAGGGTCTGACTCCATACTCTCACAAAGTAATGTGTGTTACTCGTACTAAGAAGCTGCTAAACCCGATGAAGATAAAAAGATAAAATAATGCATATCTAAGTTCCAGGTTGCTCTAAAGCAGCCAGGCAATAATTCGCAAGTTCCTGCTTGTTCAAGTATTGGCAACTCTTTAAGGAATGTCCATGCACAACTCTTCTACAAGTGATTCTTTCTCTTGCGTCAATCTGTTACTTTCAATCATACAAATGCCCTTTCCTATTAATAGGTCCTTTACTCCATCAATCCACTACCATTTGGGTTTGTCCCTTCCCCTATTTGATATTACATCGGGAATAAAAACCTTCTTAGCCATTCCCATTAATCATTCGTCTTAGCCATTAATCATTCGTCTTAAGCAGGGCTGCGGAGTCGGAGTCGGAGTTGGAGTCGTGGAGTCGTGCAATTTTCCAGGAGTCGGAGTCGGAATCAGAGTTCAAAATTCTGTGCAAGTGGAGTCGGAGCCGAAGTCAGAGTCGAAAATTCCTGTGTAAGTGGAGTCGGAGTCGGAGTCGGAGTCGGGATCGGAGTCGGAATCGAAAATTTATAGAACTATTATTATTATTATTATTATTATTATTATTATTATTATTATTATTATTATTATTATTATTATTATTATTATTATTATTATTATTATTATTATTATTATTATTATTATTATTATTATATTAATTTATGATGCACTTCACTATTCGCTTTAACATTGGTAAAAAAAACAAAAAAAAAACGCACGGTTGTTTTATAATAAAAATAAAAATAATTTGCATTATAATTACATTTGTTTCCGAAACTGAAATATATTTGTTTGTCATATGTTGCGCCTGCATCTTTATGTTTTTACGGTACTTTACCATATAGCATTTGGAGACTAGATTCATTGGAAAAGTGGTATCATTTTTTATTCTCAAAAGCAAGCGAAAAAAAAATGAGTTGAACAAACAAATGTTTACTGAACTCTGTAAGCACTGAGCCTGGTCAGGTCGAAATTTTGAATTTGACTGCTGGAGTCGGAGTCGAAAATTTTTGTTTGAGTGAAGTCGGAGTCGAAAATCAAATTTTCATTTAATTAGTCGGAGTCGGAGTCGGAGTCGGAGTCGAAAACTTTATTTTACGACTCCGCAGCACTCTTAAGCACGCGTCCATGCCACTTAGTACCCCTTGATTTGCCCTTTTCACAAGACATCTCTCCTTGCAGCACATATCCCTTATTCTTAATAAAATGGCCTTCGTATACTTTGATTTTTTGCACTAATTTTCATAACATTACTATTGGCAGAATTAATTGTAAGCTCTTTCCCTTGGCACACTCGTTCAAACTCAAACATCAAATCAGGCAGTTTGTCTTTAGAATAAATTACCAACACAATATTCTCAATTACCTTCATATACATACATATCATCTTTCCAAATTCTATTCATATCCTTAACTGCGCTATCGGTAAAGATATTAAATAACCATGTTTTGTCTCAGTCCTACTACTACTTTAAATAACTCCTCTTCCCATCTCTTTACTGTATTTATTGTTTCTATAAAATCCTCTATTCTCATTTAACAACATTTATTCCATAGCCTTCCAATATTCTCCACAGTTTCTCTCTTTGACCTCTGTTGTGTTCCATTTGCAAATGACGAAAAAATAAAAAAAAAAATCTTTCTTTTTTTCTGAGTATTTCTCTGCCAGTATTTTCAAGATAAACACCTGATCCATATATCCTCGACCATCCCTAAAAATACATTGTTCTTGCTCAATCTGTTTATCTGTAATATTTTTACCTTTTCTATTATTATTATTATTATTATTATTATTATTATTATTATTATTATTATTATTATTATTATTATTATTATTATTATTATTATTATTATTATTATTATTATTATTATTATTATTATTATTATTATTATTATTATTATTATTATTATTATTATTATTATTTTTATTATTATTATTATATTATTTTATTATTATTATTATTTTTATTATTATATTATTATTATTATATTATTATTATTATTATTATATTATTAGTAATTATTTATTATTTTATTAATATATATTATTACTTATTATTATTATTCTATATAGTATTATTATTATTATTATATTATTATTATTATTATTATTATTATTATTATTATTATTATTATTATTATTCGCCACAAATTTTAACTAATGTACTCAATAAACTTATTCATATTATTAAAGTACTCCCTTTTGTCTCCCTTTTATAAATATTATAAATTGTAAAAAGTCAAATGTTTTGCCAATCTTATTGTACCTCGAACCTTTCACTGGAAACATTAAATAATCTTATCAGGCACACAACGACACTATTATCCCCCTTTATTTAACGTATCTACTTGTATGACATTCAAACCAGAATACTTTCCTTTTTCATTTTCTTCATTCAAAACAGTCATGATTTTTTCTTTGCAATATGTTCCACTTTTAATCCAAATATCTTCTTTCCAAATATTCTCCTTTACTTTAACTAGCCACCTTTCTTCCTCTTTCTCTACTCTTCTAGTGTTTAGTAATTCTTTGAAATATTCTCTCCATCATTCCTGAACTTCCGTATCATCTTGAACTACATTCCTCAGTACCAGTAAGTACCTCTTCCAACATTCTTTTTTCCCTTCCAAAATATTTTACTTCTTTCCCAATAATTTGGAACTGTCTTAACCATCCCACAATTCATCCGTCCTTCTCTTTGCAGCTTTCACATTTCTATTAATTTCATTTCGTGTTCCTTTTGTAATCCTCCCATTTTTCTTGCCTATTAATAGTCAAATATCTTGCAAATACTTTCTCCCTTTTAATGAAGCATCGAATTCTTCACTCCATCTCGTTTGCTAACTTTTCTTTAACTTTTTTTTTTCACAAATCTTCACACCGCAAACGGTTTGTGTCTCGCTATTATTTCCTTAAAAAAAATTCATTCCTTTTGTTCTCCTTCTATTTCTTTCATTGATACTTCTCCATTTTTACGACTAATAAACATTCGTATTCTGATGAATACTTTCAATTTCTAATGCCTCTACTCTTGTAATTTCTAGACAACTTCTACACTCCTACTCGATTCCAATCTTTTCTTCTACCCTACTTTCATCTTTAACTTCGTTTCAATCAAATAGTGGTTAAATATATTACCTGCTCCTCCTCTCAAGACGTTCACTTCTTACAAGAAAACTCATTTCTAAAAGTAATACAGCGGCAAGTTCTCGAGGGAACTGACTACTCGTGTACCACCACCTTTACGACGACCCCTTTGCACAAGGGGTGCAGTATCCGTACAATAATTAGTTGGAGATAGTTCACAGCCGTTTTCCCGAACTGGTAGTTAAAACTGTTTCAGGAAGGTGGACCGGTCCATGGTTAACTCTTTTGCTGCTTAATTATATAAACATGGAAGTGAACCCATAGATAAATTTTATGACAAGGAATAGAAAAGTTTGGTAAAATTTTGACAGCCCATCACAGATTATATATATATATATATATATATATATATATAATATCATATATATTATATATATATAGATATATATAATATATATTATATATATATTAAAAGTATATATATATTATATATATATATATATTATATATATATAATATATATAAATATTATATATATATATATATATATATATAATATAATATATATATTATATTATATATATATTATATATATATAATATTATAATATATATATATATAATATATATTAATATATATATATTATATATATATATTATTACCTTTTCTTCTCCTTTTCATATATTATCGTCTACTATCTCACTGACCACATCCTTGTTTGCCTATTGGTCAAATCGAATCGCGCATTTTTCGCCTCTCGAACAAGCATTCTGGAACCGCTCCTCTATATCGTCCAAAAATAACCTTATTCATCATAGACAATTCGCTAATTCTTATAACACTTATTTGTGGAGCATCAGTGATTTTATACAAATGTTTTAATGCTCTATCAATCTTAGTATATCCCTTCCTCGAATGCTACAAGGTCATTATTGTGAAACCTATTCTTTGGTATCCATACTTGCTTTTGTATACTTTACCAATTCTGTGTTTTGGCATGTTTATTAGTGAAAAAGAATTATTTACGTTTATCCTCAATTGTACAATAATAAATTTAATTTAAAAGTAACTTTTAACTATTTTATTCATTTTTATACGAAGCTATGTGCAAAAATTTATTAATTAAATATAATAGTCCATCCTAAATAGAATTGTTAAATGTAAAGAGAAAACGTATTATTTCATGCGTAACTTTAATATTTATTTTTCACAATGTAATTATTATTATTATTATTATTATTATTATTATTATTATTATTATTATTATTATTATTATTATTATTATTATTATTATTATTATTGTTAATTGTTTTCAATATGTTAATTGTGTTTATTATTTCATTAAATAGATTCTGATTTGACAACTAAAACGAGTTTTGGTTTTTCAACCCTTCTTCATCTTTTATTACGCCCAACGTAATAGTGGTGACCCTTCGTAGTGAGGCCCCTGGAATTTTGCCGTCGTCTATCCCGGCATTTCTACAACAAAGGATCCACAGCATCCACATCCTGAAGCGGATACATTATTTATAATATAATTAAAAAAATTGATTTTTTTTACGATAGAATTTTCAAAAAATTGCAGGACGAATTCCTGTCAATTTTCACTTTTCATGTACTTATTTTTACATTATTTTGGCCCATACAAGCGGCCGCTTATATATTTTCCTCATCCATTGTATACCTTTTTGTAGTATTTAGTCTATTATTTGGTCTCTGACCACTATTTTTACCATATTTAGCGTGTGCAAATCGCATCTTAAGCATATATTTTTTTTTGTTTCGTAATATTGTTTTCAAAATTTTTTTTTTACAATCGTATTACATTAACATTTACAAATCATGTCCCCTCCTGACGCTGCAAATACTGAAAATATGAATGTTATATCCCAACAGCCTGCTTCAGACAGGGAATCACCTAGTGTATATTCTGGTAAGTTTGTTACCAACGATTTGGATCTCACATTTACGCTGCTCGAGCTCCAGCTGGAATCCACCAATGAGCTTGCACGCTTTAGAGCTCTTTTAAACATATTACCTGTTCACGTTTTACAGCGCCTAAAGGATGTTTTACCCTCCTTACATTCCCACAACCAACCCTACACCCAACTTAAAACCGAACTTTTAAACCGGCTGGGAGAAACCGACGCTGAAAAAGTAAAAAAGCTTTTGACTGGTGGCTCTCTTGGAGATCGTTTGCCATCATTCTATTATCTGATATGTTAATTTCTCGACCGGCCCTCCCTGTTATTTGTATACATATTGTACGACCATCTCTTCCTACAGAACTCCTGCCAGAGTATGCAATGCGCTTAGCACCGTCCATCCTAATTGTTCACTACAAAAACTAGTACTTTGCTGAACAGGAATTTGCCAAGCAAAACCATATTACGACAGCAGACATACCACACAAGTTCGCCACATTCACCCTGTTTCACACCATAATAATAACTTACCCACCAGCGTCACATTTCGCATGTGAGTGCATCAGTCAATGCACTTCGCAACCACCGGCCCAGAAAATGCTTATATTTATCTCAACTAAGGTGTTACAGAAAAACCATCAATGGGATTTAAACTACTAGAATTGCGAGCTTTGGAAACGCTTCCACTGCTCTCCCCCCCCTCCTCTTCCCTCCGTATCCTCAACAACAATATCTTATCCTCAACAAACAACATCCTCAACGCTCAACATCCCTTCATCCTCTCATCATCCTATCCACCTCCTCCTTCATACCCCAGCCTCCCTCCCATGCCCCAAAATCTTATTCTGCTTACAATTACGGTCATATCTCTCGCTCTCCAACTATGCAACGACGTTCATATCGCCGCTCGCCTACTCCTTCGCGTCAAATCGCCTCTTCTCCTGTTGCTTCTCAGGCCTTGGTTCAGTATCCGTCACATAACCAGCAGGGTATTTGTAGAAACCACCAACGTTTTGGAGACCAAACTCGGTCATGTCTTAAGCCTTGTACATTCGGGAATTTAAACTTAAACACCACTCCATAAATTCGCTCGGGGTGGTATCGAAAGCGTCAAACCTACTTTGTGTCTACGATCCCTCCACCAAACTATCTTACCTCGTAGATAGTGGGAGTTCCATTTCCGCTGTTCCACTTTCCATCCTCCGGGAAAAAGTCACTGCCCAGAAGCATCAGCTCCTTCGCCTCCAACGCACACCATTAACACTGTGGTACCAAACGACTCCATTAACGCTCTCATTCCGTACGTGACTTGTATATGGGACTTCACGATTGCCGACGTCACATTACCAATTTTGCAGACTTCCTGTCCCACTTCAACCTTCTTGTTGACATGAATCACAACCGCATCATTGATTTTGAGACTCATTTCTCTTCCGCTTGTATCCGTGCATCCGCATCCATCAGTGGCATACATCTTTCTCCATCTAATAATGTTTTTGAATCATTATTAATTACCGATTTCCCAGAGCTTCTCTCTCCAGTCTCCAAGTTCCCTCCTGTGAAACATAATGTTGTTCATCACATTGAAACTTCCGGCAGACCTCCATTCTCTCACGCTAGACGTCTTGCACCAGATAAACTCAAAGCTGCGAAGCTAGAATTCGAATCTCTCTTAGAGAAGGGCATCATCCGACCTTCAAAATCTGACTATGCCTCTCCCTTACATATGGTACTCAAACCAAATGGAGATTACCGCCCGACCGGCGACTATCGCTGCCTGAATGCGATCACCCGCCCGGACCGTTATAATGTACCTCATTTACAGGATTTCACATCCCATCTCTCTGGTTGTACCATCTTCTCAAAAATTGACTTAATTTCCGCATTTTTTCAAATTCCCGTCAATCCGGACGACATTCATAAGACTGCCATTATCACTCCTTTCGGCCTTTACGAATTTCTTCGAACGCCATTCGGTTTACGAAATGCTAGTCAATCATTCCAACGTCTTTTAGACTCAGTATTACGCGGTTTACCTTTCGTTTTCGCCTACATAGACGACTTATTGATTGCCAGTGCCTCTCCGGAAGAACATACTTCACATCTCAGGCAAGTTTTTACCAGACTAAGTGAATTTGGTCTATGTGTCAATTCTTCCAAATGTGAATTCGGAGTTTCATCCCTAACTTTTCTCGGACATACAATCTCTGCCGAAGGTATACGTCCTCTTGAGGATCGTGTGGCAGCCATTCGTGATTTTCCGAAACCCGTAAAACAGCGTCAACTCCGTCGTTTTTTAGGGATGGTAAATTTTTACCATCGTTTTATACCGTCCGCTGCTAAAATTCTCCTTCCTCTCCACGCACTTCTTAAACATCCACGTAAAGGTTCTGCTGCTTCTGTCACTGTAGATTGGAACGACGAAGCAACTAATGCCTTCACCGCCATCAAGGAAGCCCTTGCCTCTTCCGTGTTACTTATATTTCCATCCGACACAGCCCCGACTAGAATCAACACAGACGCTTCAGACTTCGCAGCTGGAGCTGTGCTACAACAATTTATTGATAACGAATGGCGTCCATTAGCTTTCTTTTCAAAAAAATTCCAGCCGCCTGAAACAAGGTATAGCGCGTTTGGAAGGGAACTTCTCGCAATTTATTTAGCTATTAAGCACTTCCGTTACTTCATAGAAGGTCGGGAATTTCATGTTGTAACTGATCATTTACCCATCACGCATGCCATTACAGCTTCCACAGTGAAACAGTCCCCTCGTGAAGCCCGCCACCTTGAATTCATTGCCCAATTCACAACTGATATCCGCCATATAAAAGGAAAAGACAACATTCCTGCCGATGCTCTATCCCGAATTAACGCTATCTCTCCTTTACCAGACATTGATTTCGTTGAAATGGCTCGTCTGCAGCAACTCGAAGAGATTGTTTTTCCTAGTGCTTCTTCCTACGACATTCAAACTGTAGAAATTTTTGGTTTTCCCCCTTTGTTATGCGATGTCTCTTCAGCACATCCCCGTTTCCAGTCGTACCTACCCACCATGGTAGAAAGTTTTTCACACCATTCAACGATTGTGTCGATCCAGGGTAAAAAGGTATCAAGTCAAAATATAAGCATTCTCTGCCGCCTTACTAAAGGATGTTAAAACGTGGAAATCGCAGTGATCTCAACTGTCAAAAATCAAAGTGCACAGGCCACCACTGTCGCACCTCTTTCCAGCAATTTATTCCCCCCTTTGGTTGGGGGAATAAACCCGTTTTTTGGGGACCCCCCCAGGTTTAAAAACCCCGGTTATTTTTAAAAAAGTTTCGTGGCCCCCCTTTAAAACCACCCCTCAAATGGTTTCACTACATATTTTATACTTGCATAGACAGATTACACTCGATGGCAAAGCCATTCCATTGCGATGATACTTCTAGCAAGACATTGCTCAGGCATTTTTGTACAACTGGATAGCCAGGTTTGGCACACCTTCGACCGTGTCCACAGACCAGGGTAGGCAGTTTGAGTCTCACCTCTGGAAGGACCTTATGACTCTAATCGGCTCCAAGCGCCTTCGCTCTTGCAGCTATCACCCGCAAAGTCAAGGCATGGTGGAACGTTATCACCGGCAGCTAAAAGCTTCTCTTATGGCCCATGGAACACCGGAAAATTGGTCCGAAACCCTTCCTCTTGTCCTCCTCGGTATCAGAACTTCGTACAAAGAAGACCTTAAATGCTCCTCTGCTGAGCTTGTCTATGGCTCCACCATCCGAATACCTGGTGAGTTTATACTTCCCTCTCCAACAGCTACGAACCAGCACACCTTCCTGGCTCGCCTTCGTCAGTGTACTGAGGCATGGAAGCCATCTTTGCCACGTCACCCTCCCCGTCCTACCTACATGCCTGCGGATTTAGAGACATGCTCTCATGTATTAATTCGGCATGACTCACACCGTAGCCCGTTGCAAGCCCGCTATGACGGACCTTTCCTCGTATTAAAACGCTATCGAAAGTACTTCACTTTACAGAAGGGGAGCAAAGCAGAAAATATCTCCGTTGATAGGATCAAACCGGCTTATTTCGAACATGATCCCGCTTCTTCCACCACTCTTTCTCCACCTTCTGCACCCGCACCATCTACCTCTACTTCGCAAGATAATATCGACTTTAATGCCCCATACTGCCTTTACATAAACTTTTTCTCAAACCGCACCTGCCCTTTGCCCCAACTCCTTCAACTTGTTGTCACTCTTCGCCAGCTACTTCAGCGCCCCGCGCTACGACATCTCCGCCTCCTGCCCCAATACCGATTCCTCCTCCGACTCCGGAACCTATTCGAACTCAAACCTTATCATCTTGTCAACCTCGTTCCACATCGCGTTATGGACGAACATTACGTCCAGTGGTTCGCTTTTCACCTTAATCCCTCTCGACGCTCCACTGTTCGGGGGGGAGCCATATTACCTTCTCTTTCTTCCTTTTCATTATTATCGTCCTACTTCTCACGTGACCACATCCTTGTTTGCTATTGGTCAAATCGATCGCGCCATTTTTTCGCCTCGAACAAGCATTCTGGAACCGCTCCTCTATATCGTCCAAAATAACCTTATTCATCATAGACAATTCGCTAATTCTTATTAACACTTATTTGTGAGCATCAGTGATTTTATTACAAATGTTTAATGCTCCATCAATCTTCAGTGTATCCCTTGCCCTCGAATGCTACAAGGTCAGTTATTTGTGAAACCTAGTTCTTTGTTATCCATACTTGCTTTTGTGATACTTTACAATTCTGTGTTTTGTGGCAATTGTGTTATTAGTGAAAAAGATGCAGCAATTTTATGTTCTTCATTGTACAATACGATTATTTAAATTTAAGTAACTTTTTAATATTTTATTCAATTATATAGCGAAGCTATGTGCAAAAATTTATTAATTAAATATAATAGTCCATCCTAAATAGAATTGTTAAATGTAAAGAGAAAACGTATTATTTCATGCGTAACTTTAATATTTATTTTTCACAATGTAATTATTATTATTATTATTATTATTATTATTATTATTATTATTATTATTATTATTATTATTATTATTATTATATTATTATTATTATTATTATTATTGTTAATTGTTTTCAATATGTTAATTGTGTTTATTATTTCATTAAATAGATTCTGATTTGACAACTAAAACGAGTTTTGGTTTTTCAACCCTTCTTCATCTTTTATTACGCCCAACGTAATAATATATATATATATATATATATATATATATATATATTAATATATATAATATATATATATATATATATATATATATATATATATATATATATATATATATATATATATATATATATATATATATATATAATATATATATATGTAGCACTCCATTAAACTTGTAAAAAATTTAATTTATGTTCTACTATATGCTAAGATTTGCTTCGAGCAAAATCTTTAGCATAAGTCTCAAAAGTAAATACTATATAAAACCCCGTTCTTTTTAGGATACTCTTCAGTCACGATTTAAGGTCAGATCAAATTATTAAGAATCAGAAGAAAATCTCACTCAAGATACTTCTCTCCAGAAATCCTCCCGGCTCCCGGCAAGAGAGATAAACTTCAAGGAAAAGGCTGCGACTTGAATTTCGTTCACAAATTTTCAAAGAGTCAGAGGCAATTGTGGAAAACGCGTTGGAAAAGGCTGTGGCTACCAATTCGCCTACGAAGAGAGAGTATCTCAACAGAAGACTTTTTGTTACTTTACTTCATTGAATATTCTTATTACTTTATGTTTAATAAAAACTCATTCAAAAATATAAACTTTTAAACTCATCATTTACTTATATAGGGGGACTTCAGAAGAGACCACCAACATCACTCCAAGTACTTCCCTATATAATTGGTGAACCCGGAGATGAACACCCAGAACTTCAATCAACGGCCTTCTAAAAAAAAACAAACAAAATGAGAAAAAGAAAAAACTACAATAAACAACTAAAATTCTCAATCAGAACACTCCGAGAAGATGACTCAAGCAACGAACATTATCAATACAAACTTCAATTTTCATTTTTAAATAAATTTGGATTATGCGTCTCAGCTTTTTTCACAACTATTCACAGTCGAGGATTCATCGCTAGACATAGCAAACTTCCTTTACGGTATGGATTTCTTCATCATTTCAAGTTGTCATTATGCAGAAACTCATTTTTGAGATTCCACTACGAATCTGATTACCTTTTCGAATTCTAAATGGTTTTATGCATGAAGAAATTTTTCAAATAAAGGACCTAAATTTCAAGCAACTTCGCCTCTACATATGTAACTTCTATTACGTATTGATTTTCTTCATCATTTTAAGTTTGATTATGGGCAGAGAATTCATTTTTTTGGATTCCACTACGAACTCTGATTCCCTTTCGAATTCTAAATGGTTCTGTTACCGCTCCCTTTTATGTATGAGGAAATTTTTCAAATAAATTACCTAAATTTCAAGCAACTTCGTCTTTACATATGTCAAGCAATGTTTCTCTCTAACTACAGCTTTGAAAACTATTTACTTGCGCATTGACAAATCATTGATACATTAGAAACGCCTTACACTGGACCTATTCAATTGGATCAACCTTCGGATCATTGCCTCCTATTTAACTTGTGAATAACTCAATTGTTCAATATCAAGAATTATGTATAAACATTTTGTATTAAATGTTTGTATGTTTGTTTATATCTAACGCGATATACCAAATATTCTTGTGTTTAAATGCACCTTTTATTTTCTGTTACTATATAACATTATGTATTTTTTGTATTCAAATATTATGTATATAACTGTTTAGATCGTCGCGATGGTAACCCACATAACCAGTTATGCTCGTATCTGAAATTTACGTTTCTTGATACTATTTATGCCTTTCAAATGTTTGTATGTCTACTTATGTCTGCGGACATAATTAGATATGTTTGCATTTGAAAGAATAAGATCATGGATAAATACATCAAAAGATTAAATTATTTCTTGATATAATTAAAACGATACTTCTCACTCCGTGTTTAGCGCAGGAAGTAATGTAGCACTCTATTATAATTTTGTAAAAAATTTAGGTATTAAATTTATGTTCGTACTTATCTAAGATTCTTAGACCGAGCAACAAAATTTTAGCATAAGTCAAAGTGAAATACTATATAAACCCGTGCCTTTGAGAACTCTTCTAGTTCGATATTAATCGAAATCAAATTATTAAGAAATCAAAGAAATCATTCACTCAAGGATACTCTCTCCAGAAATCCTCCCGCTTCCGCAAGAAGACTTAAACTTCAGGGAAAGGCTGCACTTGAATGTTCGATCACAAATTTTCTGCATAAACGAATGATCAGAGCACCATTTGAAAACGCGCTGAATTAATGCTGTGACTACCAATTCGATCTACGAAGAAGAGTATCTTAAGAGAAAACTTTTTTACATTATTCATGACGATTTATAATTGTTTAATAAATAAAAACATCATTTTTCAAACTATGGGATTTCTAAATTACCAACCTCTTATATAGGGTGCTCACAAAATAAGCCACCAATCTAGCAAGTAATAGCCAATATATTATATAATAGATAATATTGTGATATATACATTATATATATATATATATATATATATATACTATATATTATATATATATAATATCTTATATATATATAGACTATATATATATATAATATATATATATATATATTTGTTGTGGTGTGTTTGCGTTGAAATGCGTGGAATGGTTTATCGGATGCCGATTTAATATTCATCAATGAAATAGAGGATAAAAGATAAAAGTCAAAAAAATGTAAGAGTGGAAACGCAATAGCTGGGAAAAGATCTTTTAATTTAGTTTATCTGGTAAATATTAGATATTACGATGAATTCACAGTTCAGTTTAGTTTGATTGCCTTTTTTTAGATACATCGTCAAGAAAGATCAATAGATAAATAAATAAATAAATAAATAAATAAATAAAATAAATTACATCCAATAAATAACTGGCGAATAGGGAAGCTAGTTATCAAATGGTCATATTTTGTAAAAAAAAATCCTGTTATTTAGTTTTCTCCATTAACAAGACAACCAACAAAACTTAACTTAAACTAACCTAACC
>JABUQX010020391.1:20000-23419 GCA_015478945.1 Trachelipus rathkii | reverse complement strand
TTAATTCTCGCCCGTTCATAACCCCGATCCCATCATGCAAATTGAATAACCAAGGGAGACATAAACATCCCTGCCTCAATCTGCTATTAATATTAAAAACCAATCATATTCGACTTTTATTTATTTCTTACACGACGCTCAGCTATTTCTTATAGCAGTACTTTTTTGATTCCATTGCAGAAGCTTACGACGCAACGATCATATTATGACGTAAGCACCTGCCATGAGCTGCCTATTAATCTTTATCGTACGCCTGTTGCCAAAATCAATAAGAACCAAATACCAATTTTATTTCTTTCTCCTATCTCTTCCCAATCGATTCTTGTTTCAATGGTAAAGATGGATCCACACATCCTCTGACCATTAACTAACGTACCTTGTTCTTTCAGCCAAATCAGTCTTCAGTCACTCGACGCACTCTTTCGACCAAAATACCAGCATATATCTTCCCTAATACACTCAATAAAATAATTACCCTATAATGCCTACAGTTACCTTATCCCACCTACCTTTTATAAGGTGATACTTTATTGCTTCTCCTCCAATCCCCTCTGAACTATTACCCTCCAGTAAACGCTTTGTGACCACGAAATTTCCAAATCCAATCAATCACCATCTCGCTTATATACTTTTTTTATTCTTTCATTCCTCCTATTTTTAAAATCAACTTAATTAAAACTCTTTTAACGGGTATACAAAATTTCGTCATATTATGTTAATTTTACCAAAAGAACTTTGATTTCCTTGAAAACATTATTTCTGAAGAATGGGTTCCAGAATTTATAATTGACTCAGCTTTTCGAAAATTTCTTTCAGCAAAATTTAAAGACAAATCTCAGGCTAAATGAACAGCTCCTAAGGATATTTTGTATATGAGGTTGCCTTTTTGGGGAAAATCAGTTACAAAATTCGATGCAAAATTGATGTGGTTTTAAAAGCAAACTTTACGCAGTTTAAATTTAAATTTAGATTTGAGTGAAAACAAAAATTATAAAATATTTTAAATTAAAGATAAAGCTCCCTTTTACCCTTACGCCTTTCATTCCAGTAATTATTCATTACAAATGCGGTTGACTGCGATTTCGCACCTACATAGGAAAGACAATAGGAAGCCTTTCCATACGTATTGTTGAGCATAAAATTATTTTCATTTAGAAACTCTCAGGACCATTTCATTCTCCCCCTCGTCAAAGATTAATGCTCTCTTCAGAAAAACGATCGTATACAGGATACGAATTTTGGAATATTGTCCCAACAAACTGAGGAACTTGATCTTCAGTTGTTAGAATCCTTGTATATTCGGCATCTCAAACCGACCTTAATAAATGAAAATCTAGTTTAACAGTCTTTAATACTGAAGTGAGTTTTTTTTTAAATATGAACTCTTAACCACATATATTGTAATCGGTGAAGGGTCTTAGGGTTTTAATCTTCTTTCAATTTATAATTATTTTTATCTGTGATTTGGATTTTTTATTTTAATATGATGGTTTTAAAATTTTATCATACATTGTAAGCCTTGAAAATGGGAAGGAAGGATCTTACCTGTAACTAGTCGGGCTAATAATTAGATTAAAATGTTCAATTGTTTATGGGTTATACTGGCTATTATATATATATATATATATATATATATAAATATATATATATATATATATATATATATATAAGGGATAAGTATAAATATGATTATATATATGATATATATATAATATATATATATATTATATAATATATATTTTAATGACATACTTTATATTCGTTAATGGAAATTTTATTTAGAAAACATAAGAAATAATAATATAAATACTAGAAAGAGGATTTAAAAGACCAAATGTTTGGCAGGTTAAAAATGCCAAAGAGTACTGCGGGACTTCGCAAATTTATCAAGTACAAGATGTGCAAGTACAGAGTACAATACACGGTTTTAGAAACTGCAAGTACAGGTACAAGTACAGAGTAATCAAAAATTTACTTAAGTCCAAGGTACGAAGTAGCAAGTTACTTGTTACTTTGAACCCAAGCCTGATTAGTATATATATATATATATATATATATATATTATATATAGTGGATGGTATATATATAATTATATATAATATATTATATTATAATATATATATATATATATATATATATATATATATATATATTTATATATATATATTATATATATATATATATATATATATATTATATATATATATATATATAAATATATATATATATATCATATATATTATATATATATATATATTATTATATATAATAAGGAGGGGGTATATATAGCCGATAGGGAACAAACTTATAATATTTTCGTCTTCAAGGGTACCGCGATGCGAAAAAGTTTGGAGATCTCTGGTTTAGATTCATGCATCTGCCATCGCCGGATTTCAAAAATTTCACAATGTACACACACACACACACACACATCACAACGACACAGCACACACACATATTATATTATATATATATATATATATAATATATATTATATATTATATATAAATATATAGTATATAATATATATATATACTAAAATTTATATATATATATATATATATATATATATATATATATATATATATATATAGAGGATGGAATATTATATATATTATATATATATAAAGTATAGTATATATAAATATATATATATAATATATATATATATTTAATATATATTATATATAATATATTATAAATATTATATTATATAATATATATATATATATATACTATAATATATATAATATATAGTATATATGTGTGTGTGTGTGTGGTGTGTGTGTGTGTGTTGTGTGTGTGTGTGTGTGTGTGTGTGTGTGTGTGTGTGTGTGTGTGTGTAGGTGTGTGTGTACGTGTGTTAATAAATTAAGCTGACAAATTAAGAGACGGTTACATAAATATTTTCTTTTTTACTTAACATTTTTTTTGTCGTTGGTTGATTGGTTGGTTTCTTGCTTAAAAAAACGGTTTGTGTTTTTATTTCAGTAATTAGCGTGATAAAATTATCTAACTTTGTTAATAAAATTAAACTTAAATGTTTTTTAATACATCTTTTAAAGAACTAAATTAAAATTTAAAGACTAATTTTTTTTTTTTTTTTTTGTTATCGCCCCAATCTCATCAAGTGACACAAGTGCCTCCCAATTAAAGAAATAAATAATTATTGAACTACAAAAAAATAGAAAAATAAAAAAAAATCTTTTAAATATTCTTTAAAATTGCGTTTTAAAACAATGATCCTAAAAAAAAGAAGATTTTTTTTCTCTTTTTATTACTACTTTATTCAGAAGATAATACTTGCTATTTAATGATGATAATAATAATAATGATAAAAATAATAACTATGATAATTAATATCAGCCATTTGATAAGCGTAAAAAATATCCATTCTCTGTTAGACATCCGGCTATATG
>JABUQX010020391.1:0-7500 GCA_015478945.1 Trachelipus rathkii | reverse complement strand
TTAAGCGATGCTTGCACCAGTGAAATATATAATCTTTTTTTAATATTTTTCCCGCAGTTTCTTTTGAGCTCCATGTTCTTTCCCTACCATTGCTGCCCAGCCGTCGTACCCCTGACCAACGAATAGACACGGATCCAAGTCTTTTTTTCTAAAAACAAAACAATCGTTTTGACAATGGTTTTACCATCCTTCCCTTCAAGAGCTTCAAACCCCAGGAATTCTTCTCGAACAGTCATTTTTTCAAGATCGAAAAACGTTAATTCTATAGATTATTGTTCATTGCCTGACAAATCCTGTTTCATCGGCCAATATGGAGTAGACACCAAATATTTTTGCATCCGCGACAATCATGTTTTTTATGATAATTCTACACAAATTGATAAGTTCATTTTGAATCATCGGAGACGTTCATACGCACTCGTCTGTCCTTGAATATTCTCTTTCAACTCCACATCACCACTTTCTATCCGAAGTTTAATCAGGCCTTCAAAAATTCCCTCATGCAGGCCTTTAGATCTTAAAGTTAAAGTCATGGGTTCCGCAGAAAATTATGGTCTTCAAAATTGATGACTTGACTTCAAAATTGACTTCAAGCCAATATAAAAACGAAAACACTTTAAAACTCTTTAGAAAAAATTTAAGTTTATAATACGTTAGTAATTAGTAATTATTATCCATCGATTGATGCGTCTTTTTCAGTTTTTCTACTATAATAAACCCTTAAAAACGTCGTCTGGCAAACATATAAGGTTCATTTTTATATTTCTTCAAGATTTAGGGGGGCAAGTGCCCTTCCTGCCCCCTGCCCCCCTGTATACGCCAATTTATTATATATATATAGTATAATATTATACTATAATAAAGATAATATTTATTTAATAATATTATAGATATATATTATATATATAGTAATATAATATATAATATATAAATATGTATATATATATAGTAGTGGATGACCGCTTTTTGACCGCTACAGCGTTTCTCAAAAAGTATAAGAGCATATTTGCTTTAAACTTGCGAATATAAATGTATATGTGATAAAGCTCGAATCCGGTAAATTTTCAAGTCTGAAGGATGTATATAGAGGGGGGTCACCCCCGAGTGGACGCCCGATATTACGCTTACGCCTTTGTTGCTTATCTGCATGGGTGAGTTTAGCCTAACAGCGTTGGGCGACCATCATATTGGAGGTCAAACAACCAGGTCTGTTTGACCGACAGACCCAGACTGAGCGCGCGTGACAGTCGCATTGCACATAATATTACTTATTATTATTATTACATCGAAAGATTCGATTTCCGAAGGAAATCGAATCTGATTCGCAAAAACGATCCCTGTAAGGGATCGTTTTTTTACGCACTTCGACTTTGTTCCGCCGTTGTTTCTTCTTCGCATCCGGTTCTAGTTACAAATATATATTACATTGTTAGAGTAAACGCTATAGCTTCAAACTTGGTTTGAGTATATTTCTATGAAGATATAAAGACTTGATCCCAAGCGAGTTTTGGTGACCGTAGCACCTAAGGGGGTGCTGCCCCCTTAGCTCCAAGGTCAAATTCGTCCTGAAAACCATGTTAGGCTTAACGTATTGGAATGAAATTTGATGTGAGTTATAGATGATGACACAATCTCGACGAGATGAGACTTAATTTCTCTGCGCTTCCCTCCATCAATGGGGGCCCTACCCACTAAAAATTAAAAATGATCATAGAAGACTGAAAAACTTGGAGCTGGTTTGAAGGAGACGAGACGGAGACGGATCGGTGTAAGATTCGGTTCGATCCAGGACCCCATTGGAGAGGTCCCCCCTTTGAAAATAGAAGAAGAAATGCATGAATGCAAAACAGAGGAAGAAGAAGAGAAGAAGAAAGGAAAAGAAGAAAGGAAAGAAGAAGAAAGAAGAATGAGAAAGAAAAAGAAGGAAAGGATGGAGAAGGAATCTGACTCAGCGGAGTATGAGTTGACAGATGCATCGGTGCAGGCTCCGGTGCGGTGTCGAGTTATTAAATATTTGTGTAATAATACAATATTTGTGTTAAAATAAATATGTTTATAAAGATGTAGAGTTCGACTAAGGGTGGTTGAGACTCCCTCATGAGCAAGAAGGTAGCGTCATCAGGCTCCCGGTCGATGCGGGGGGAGCGTCCGCAGGCGCGCCAGCCAGTGCAATCCGCCGCGAAACGGGCGCGTGCGCGCGCCCGCAGGCGCGCCCTCCGCGCGAACGACGCGTGCGCGCGCCCCCAGAGCGATCCACACGAAGGGGGCGTGCGCGCACATCCTCGCGTATCGCATGTACGATCCGGTACGAGAATGCAACCCTTGGCAATATAAAAACTTTAATTTTTTATTTTATTTTTAAACTTTTCATGTTCATAACATAAAAATTCAATCTATTGATTCAAGTCATATTTTTCTTTGGTATAAATAAGTTCTTTTGAAAAAAAAAAAGCGGGAAAAGAAAACAAGTTTTTATTTTAAAGCCTTTATAACATAAGAGCAAACACATAATCGTTAACATAACAATTTTTAGCATCAAATATATTTACAAATTTATTAAAAGAAACATTATTAAAAAAACATATAATAAATAAATACAGTATAACACCACATTAAATGAGACCTGATAGTTGACAGGAAAAGCATAAGCTTCAACAATTTGAACATTATATTTTAAAAAATGTTACATAATGATTACTAAACATAAAAATCTAAATGCAGAGATCAATGCGAAAATAAACAACATTATTTATTCTCTATAACACAGCTATCCAAGATCCATTGCTTGAAAAACCCGGAGAAGTGTGAAAGATAAGACCAGAGTCGGTTTCCAATTTCACAGAACAGAGTTCATTACAGCGAATACGCCTAAAAATCTTCTTTCGTACCCGAAAGCGTTTAATATTTCTTCTTCTCATTCATCATTAATAATTCAAGATTATATTTCGTTCTCTGTCAATCTCGATGATTTGAGGATGCTCCAGATACACCAGAACTGAGATTGAGGATCAAACTTTGTCCAAATTTGAGACTCAGTCCTAAAGTTCCTTTTCTTAGGATATTAAGATGATAAGCATTACAAGCTGAAAGATCAGCAGTGAGAAGATCGTATGCATATAAATTACTGTTTTCAGCATAATTCTTGAGATCAACACCGGTACCGTTATCGCTGCATGATACCGTATTAGCAAATAAATCGTAAAAAGGCCGTGAGCATTGGGAATGTGAGTCTTCATATATCATCTCATAATCACGACCGTAAGGTCCATTCACATGTAAACTGACCCCTCTAAGTCCGAAATGGGTAAATTTAAAGGGAGACTTTCCATAGTTTCCAGAATATGCGTCATGTTCTACAATTCCTATAATTACCTTCTGAGGTAAGCTCCCATTGACTATGTTAGGTATATTAATGCTCGATAACCCTTGGGTAAAGTTAAAAATTTTAGTCTCAATTCTCTTGATTGGATATTTCGCTGTATCGGTCAAAAGAGATTTCTCTATTTCCATATGTTTAATGGGAGATAATTTCACTTTACGTACATAAAGATACGCGTCCAGTAATTTAAAGATAGGTTTTGGTGCTGCAGTTGTTGCTAAAAGAGCGCTTTTAACATTAAGAGCAAATTCAGGTGTAGATTTAACCTGATACGCGTATCCACAGATGGTAGAATAAGTTTTTCCTGAGAGAATATATCACCTTTTACACGTCCATAATATTCATAGGTAGTTAAATTTTAAATTTACCAGCATGGTTCTTGTGGTTCTCTTACATCTTGTTAATTGTAATATCCAGAATGATGCTTAGAGAGATCCTTCGCATCTTGAGAATAATTTAATAAAGTTTCAATATAACTATAAGGGTAACTTGCAGCTGATGCTCATAGAGATGTTTCATTTAAAAATACCTCAAGCTGATTAAACACGTATACAGGAAATTTGTTTCGGTGGATACTATGTGATCGGTTCCGTGAGATCTGAACCATCTTCGTTTACTAACTTGGCTTAGATATAAAACACACATTCGAGGGTTCAAGATATTATCAGAAGTGCCTGGAAATATTGAAATCGAGAGCTACATCTGTATTTGTAATTGAGTGAACGGGATTAATACTAATAAAGTTGATTCACTCACCCACAATCTTGTAGTTCACAGAGAAGAGATCCAATTCGCTCTTACAACAGTCTGGACGGAGGGATGAGAAATGCATCTTCTGTACATGCTCAAGTATAATGAGGAGAGATTTGTTTAAACATTTCTTATATACAAATTAGTTACAGGTTTCATTGTTTATGTAAATAATTACAGATTCAATCATCTTAAAAGGCAAACACATCAATACACTTTTTCTTTAGTGGCCCTTTCCTATTCCTCTTTATAGGTTTTTACGACGACCTACACCTTGACCAGTCATTTTACGTCGTATTTTTCGTTTAACATCAATCTAAACATTTCCATCAGAGAGCATCGGCTATCGTCGATTTTACAGCTGTTCGAGGCATCACACCACCATAATATCCTGGAAAGTATCTTATAACCGTCCTAAGCGCTTTTTTAGCAAGATATTACCTCTCTATTTAAACAAAGATGGCTCGTCTGAAACAACGAAGCAACAAAATCACACCGAAAACCATACCCCCTCTGCATTCTTGAACCCCTGAAAACTCTTTCTCTTTCCATTATTATTATTTATCGGAGCTTCCTTCTTATATGTACTTTACACACTGCTGTTTCCAGTCGGAATGTTATGCTTACTTCTACATCTCTTATATTAAATTACGAATCGAACCAGTGGTCTTACTCAAGCTAATAGTGAACATTAGGAAAACTTATAGCTCTTTTACCTTTAGGAAAATGAACTACTCTTAACAAAGAGGCTTTAGTATTCCCTACGTACTGATGATCTATAATATCTGTATAAACATAGGCCATACCAGGGTCTTGAAACATCTTAGAAGGCATGCATACAAAATGTAATAAAGTCTTGGTGTCATTTTTTGAGACATACTCCTCCATCGTTGGTATATAACGCATTAATCCTTTAGAGATGGCTTATATTATTTCCCGATATTTTTATATATGTGAGTAACAAACAATTACGAAACCAACCGCAGGCGCGGAAAATAAAAAACTTATATCTTTCAGGTCACATGCTCATAGATTTTAAGTGATTAACACGTTATCTTCGTTAACGGGTTTATTAACAAGAAACCACTAAATCTTTACATATTTGACTTTCTTCAATTTTGTTTAACTATAACACCGTCGGTAATCATGATTTATAGAAAACCAGGCTTATTAAGTAATTTTCAACGAAAATATTCACTGCTGCCTCGTTTGATAGGTTTGCAATATTAGTTATAATTTTTAATACATTTTAACATTATCAACATTTCTAAGTATCGTAAATGCCAAATATGAAACAGGCATTCTCTATACCGACATCGAGAATTATTTCACTTAATCCAGCTTCATACATTGCGCGATCAAAATTATAGGATTCAATTAATTGGTTGTATAGTCTGATAGTTTATTTTCTGGAGTAGCATCCAGAGAACCGATGAGGCAGCGTTAAATAGAAATATCGTTCACTCTCCATTTCCAACGTAAACTGAATCATGGTTTCTTCAATATCCCAGCATTTATATAACTGTTAAACTTTGCAGGGTATCCTATACCCATTTGACAAGATACTGTCTATTTTTACCTTTCCCTTTAGATCCTACTATTTGTCTTATTAACTCAGATTCTTAGATCAATTGTATTTTCTTATTTCTTTGTTTTTATAAAGCCTCCTTTTTATTTTTTCTCCGCTCTAAATCCTCTAATAGTTAATTTTTAATCTTCTCTAGAATTCTCTGATAGCCTCTACTTTAAAAACTCTCTCTCGACCATCCAGCTTCATACCCTTTCTGAAATTTTCATCAGTCCTGGATACTCTCACATAGTCTCCTAACTTTAATACCTTGTTATCTTTTATTTTCCCTTTGGCTGATAGCTAACAAATTATAGTACTAGTTTTTCTTACCATCTCTATAAAGGCGTATTCTTAAGGTTCTATGATGGACCGATTATAAGAGTAGCCAAGTCCTGTAGTAATCTATAATTATTTAAATGTATTCATCTTCGTGAAATACCTATGCATTCTTCCTTTTATAGTTCTTTGTACTTTCAACTATTGCAGCCTTATTAACTGAAAATGTGTTATAGTACCCTATATCATACTCAGTAACTATTTCTTGAAACTCTTTACCTAAAAATTCTGTACCCTTATCTGTCCATATCATTTTGGGATATCTACCATCCTTATTTATAATTTCTCTGAATGCTGTAGCAACAGTCTTTGATTTTTTATCTTTTAAAACCCTTAACCATAAGTATCTCGAATATACATCTATCGCAAAAAGAATATACCGATACCCCTCATTGTAAGATTTATATTTTATCATATCGGTCAAATCTAGTTGCCATACGCTATCTAAATGTGGAGCTATAGTTTTCCGTGTAGGAAATTTTTTTTGCGTATAGTTTATGAAAAGGGTAAAAGCATCCTCACCCTCTAAATATTTTTTCAACTCTTTTTTCTCAATAGGAAACTTTGAAGCAAACCTTGAAAAACCCCCGTAACTGTATGGCTGTTTCACATCAAAGTAATATTTATCGACCGCTTCCTTAGCCTCCATGATTCACAATGACATTAACAATAAAAATTTTATTCATTTATACTGAAAGGTTATATATATATAAAAAAAAAATCAGATGTATATATGAAGTATTTTATTTTTAATTACAAAATAATATTAACTATTTTAAATTACAAGTCTAAAAACATAACATATGTCTACAGAAAGATAACATAGAATATATACATAATTTTAAATTACAAATAATACAATCGTATAAAAAATCATAATAAATAATCAGACGCTAATCCATTTTGATACTTTGTATGGATTTTTTCTTATTCGACTCGTTCTTGATCGCAATGTACCTCTATTTATCAACTTTGATCTGTCCGATGCAAAAGAAGTACCAGCAGGACTTGCATCAGGTCTAGGCGTCGTTGGAATATTATCCAGATCCGCTAATCTTTGTTTATTCATGATTAAACTTCTAGGAAAATTAATAGTCTGAAGTTCTTGTTTGATCCTGTTCCATCCTGTCACTGGAGCCTTCTTCCATTCACGAGAGAGATCAGATATCAAGTCAACAATATTCGATCTAAGTATTGTTTCTCCATCAATAATGATTTGACCGAGATCATCCCATGTAATCTGATCTTTTAAAATATACATATAGAGCTATTGCCCGTTTTCTTATCCTCACTGTAAGCTTTCCCTGGAGTAGATGTCTAAAAGAGCTTCTCTTTTCACCAGGGTTATACTTTGTTAGAGTTGTATCTTCCTTGGGTGATTTTAATAAAACTTTTAAATCTACTAATTTTTGTATAGCATTTTGATATAGGATTCTTTTTTCATGAATGTTAACATTGGAGTTTA